>DWDT01000294.1:0-22975 GCA_018245595.1 Microceris scylla
CGACATTCAAACCTTCAAGAAAAGAGCGTATACCTTTCTTAAAGGCCGGCAACGCACTTGCTGACCCCTGGGTTGCACGTGTCCATGGGCGACGGCAGTCACTTACCATTAGGTGACCCGTTTGCTCGTTTGCCCCTTACTTTTTAAAAAAAAGCTACTTTCACAGTGCAATGTCATGGTATTTTAATGTGGGGAAATGCTTCGAGTATCGACGTCATTTTCATTCTACAAAAGAGGGCAATAAGGGCTATTTATGATCTTCGATATCGCGAGTCCCTGCGAGAACTGTTTAAAACAATTACAATTTAGACTTACGCTTATTCTCCATAGTAAGGCATCTTCCGAAGCGGTGGTAGCATTATTTTGACATACACAAAGTGTTCTTATGAACCAATTTTGATTAAATGAAATTTGAATTGAAATTTGAATTTCCTGTTAAGGGCGCCGTCGGGCGGAAGTAGCGGTTCGTCCACAATATTTATATACAAAATACATGTCCCCATATTTTATTGTCTTCGTTAAAATCACAAAATCTGGAACTGTGATCGTAAAATTAGAGGCAATTTGTGTATTAACAATATAACTTCACGTTTTCATTTTCCCGAAGAGGTAGGCAGAGAAGTGTAATAAGCCCACGTTTTACGTTTATGAAATCCCATTATAATTAGAACTATAAAGTCATGTTAATAAAAATTTGGCAAGTATATATAAATAATGGTGGAGATGTTGATAGGACTAGGTTGTGTTTAAACAACGCAACGAGCGGTGTCAGCCTCCGCCGCCGCTGCACATGGACGCCGCTGACATGGTTCCGTTTATCCAGTGGTTAGTGATCTGACTGCCGTGCCGAGGGTCACGAGTTTGTTTCCCACCCGGGATGAATATACGTGTGTGGTGGAGCATGAGTAGGAATTTCTCCTTTTTCTGGGTGTAGAAAAACATCTAGGTATATATTATGATAAAACGTAGGTAGTTTATTAGCAATCCAATTACTTAACACTGGATCTATGTACATTCTTTGCGTTTGGCTGGCGTGCGTGGAGGTGTCCAAAGATTATTACTATTAATTATAGTTTGTATAAGAGAAGTTCCGAGTCGCCCCGCGGCAGTCGCCCCCTGTGTAATGGTGGACCGTAACGTTATTTTAGATAAAGCCGAAACCACGCTATTGTTCTATCTTCGTTCTTATATTAAACACGCACCCTTGTCGTTATGGGCGATGTCTCGATGGTGACCGATGGCGCGCTGGACGACGGCGAGCCGACAGCTCTCGGCCGATCAGTCGCCTTCATGCCTCGGCTCGGTATGTAGCTGTTGAAAAGGTAGTCGACGTTCGCTATGCGTGGCTTTCGTGACTGTGAGCGAAGTGACCTAACGAAATATCGATTAGCCATAACGTCAGTGCTACTATGAGGTCGTTGCGCTTACAGAACTTGATTTCGTAGCAAAACTTACAATATAGAAAATACATTCGTCGTAGACGAATTAGCGAGTAGTTACGTGTAACGGAATGATCACTGCTGGGCTTGCGGCTTGCCCCGAGGGGCAATTGAGTTTGGTCCCGTCGGAATGCCAATAATGTAAATGTAGAACAGTGGTCACTTCGGCCCACTATGGTCATTAACGCTGCACCACTTTACACACACACTGCACACGTTTTATTTGCTACTAGCATTTGCCCGCGAATTCGTCTCGTGGAATAGTTGCTTTGGGCAGCATTTTGAAATTTTTAGGATACTTCATGTACATATCGCCGCCGCTGCGCCGATAAACATAAACAGATTTGTTTGGTGTTTTATGTTAACTTTTTTGTACTCCATCCCTATGGGTCGTAATTTAATAAATTGCTAGAAAACATATTGTTAATAATAAATTGTTTGTATAAAGGCAAAATGTATGCTAGGCATACATCTTGCCTTTCTGCACTCCTTATCTATGTAAGCTTTAACTATACCGACTCCCATACTCCTGTACGCGACTGCCGATCGGGAGGTTGTCTGCATCGACACGTGCGCTCGCCGCTCTTCGTCCTCCGTCTGCCCTATGCAACTTGCGCGTGTAGCAGTAATAAAGAGCACCTGCAACGGGTCGAACGCTAAAAGCTGCCTGTAAAAGATGCGCGAGTTCCTCGCGAGCTATACGTAACGTTTATATAATATACTAAACCCACTACGGATGTGGGGAATCTCTCACTAAAACGAAACCGAAATTAAACAAATTGGTCAATATATGTAGCTGGTAGCTAATAAGCTGGTTGTCAGCGAAGATGAGCGTGTCGGCCAGTGCGGCCAAGGAGACATACGTAAATTATTTAAAGATCGTTTAGCTTTGGAATAAGTTGAGCGGCGGGCGAGTTCACACAATGTACATATTTGTACGTACAGAGGGTGGCGCCACAGTTGCACTGGCACCCGCCAAGTGGCGTTACGCTCTTATTAAGAAGAAATACTACCTTTAAAGTTACTTTAGCTAATAACCAAAAAAAATTTAAATCAAAAAATTTATTTATCTTTAAGTTACAAAAACATCACAAACATTTATTCGCAGCATAAATAAGATAATTTGTGTGATTTGTGCGAGCTTCATCATCATCATCAGCCTATATCAGTCCACTGCTGGACATAGGCCTCCCCCAATGAGCGTCATTGCGCCCTGTCCTCGACTTGGCGCATCCAGCATCTGCCTGCAGCCTTTCGCAGATCGTCATCCCACCGGGGCGAAGGGCGTCCTACACCACGTTGGCCGAGCCACGGTTTCCACTTCAGAACTCGCCTACTCCACCGGTTGTCGGTTCTTGGGCATATATGTCCAGCCCATTGCCATTTGAGCAAACACAAGCGAGCTTCTGCCCCAGTAGTTTACCAATTAAAGTTATATCAAATAGAGTATTTCTAATGTTAATGTATATGTTAATATGTATGTAATATTATATACTCGTAAAGGAAGCTCCTCGCCGCGCGGGCGGCATAAAGTTGGCTGATTCAGCTTGATTTTAAATACATATAGGTATATTCGTACACAAGTTTTCGTATGCCTGTTTATGAGCCGATACTTTTGCAAGACTCCTCCAATAGTGCGGTGGTAGTCAATAATATGTTGTGTTCAAAATGAGTGTTCAAGGCTATATTATGCTGTAAACGCTTGCAAAGACGTTGGACCAAATAACATAAGCAGCGCCATCTAGTGGCACGAGCTGGGAGCGCACATCCTTGGCTGCGTGCTTCATGGTTTCTTTACGTAAACATTATGAAATTTTAATAATTGAATTATAATAAGCTGTTTTACATTAGGTTTTAATGTAATTTTGTATTATTTGAAACTTAATCTTAATATTTATTCGGAAATTGTGACGACCTGCTTGTTGTTGTGATAATCGGCCACACAATTTTCGGCGAGAAGGCAGGATCCGGACATATTTTTAATATTGTAACTTTTTTTTTACATTTCATTATTTGACATAATTAAATTAATTCAGTTTAATAAATTAGCAATCCTATAATTGACATTAGCTATGCTATCGAATTGGAACATGTGTTATGATAGATATAGTCTCAATTGTAATAAATAAATATAGTTGATTGATTCATTGGTTCATTGATTGCAAGAGTGGGACGTTTATGCGCGGCCAAGAAGAAATCTTTATGAGTGGCAGTCCGGAAGGAAAGATCACTTGTGCCAACCAGGTAATAATACCTGGGAAAACGACATACATGCCATCGGTACAAGTGCCGTCATCGAAAGGAACCAATCAAAGGAGAAGTGTTCTCATCGAAGACACTGAAGCCTTGGAACACTGTATAGTTGCGACGAGCCGACGACGAGTCTGTTGAGCTTAGTAAAACGCCTGTTGCTGTACAAGTTGTCAACCTGAGTGACTGCGACGTAGAGTTGGAGTGTAGTAAAGAGCTCGGCAGATGTCAAGAGATCATGTGCTAGAGGTAATTAAGTACAGCTGCTAAGATAACCGTAGAACTACGTGTTTTTTAGAGATTTTGGAAATGGTTTGACCTCTTTGCAAGCACAAAGGGCACGTACAGTGTTGAACAGATAAAGGATCGTTTCAAAGAACGACGGATATCTGGGAAGTACGTCTTTGGTTTATTATTTATTTATTTATAGTACACCAACATAATAAGCATTAGTACAATCAAAAATCATATTCTATGCTTGAAGATAATTTCTTAATGCTATTACAATTATAGGCGTAGACAACATGCAATTTATCGAGTAACAAATTTTATAGAATAAAATAAAAATAAAAATTTAAATTACAAAAACAATAAATAAGCAATTATATAACTCCAGATCAAAATAAATAATAAAACTACAATTTATTTATGCCAGATAAAGTTAATGCTTCAGAAACTTATTATGAATTCATTACAAAGTTAATAATATTAGGTACATGTCAAAAGTAAAGTCTAAAAGTAATTAGTTTATTAAATAATAATTAAAAATAACGTTATGTGTAAATACAATTTCCATTAATTCATTACAAAATCAATAATATTCGATTTATTCCATGTCGATAATAAGTATAAAACTAATTAAATTACGTTAAAAGTTAATAGCTGATGGAATTGTGAATTGTGAATAGAATTTTGATAGGTGAAAACATATTATTACACACTGTTTACAACAAACTTCTCTTGAACTTGGCAATCTTACTATCGAAAAGATCAATGTCTTTAGTTTTGGAGACACTATTAAATGATCGTAGCATTCTGTTGATGGGGGCATTTCGACCTAAGTTTGATTTGCATGTGCTTAGAGAAAAGAGGCTGTAACTCCTCGATATTCTTGGCAGCTTTGATGGGAATGTAAAAGATAGACGCGAGACGATTTCGGGAGCGTCTAGTTTGCGGTTAACAAGTTTGTAGAGAAAGACTAACTCGAGCATACGTCTTCTGTCTACTAGTGATGACAAGTGGAAGTAATTTAGTCTTTCCTCATAACTTGTAATGACATTAGCAAGATTAAGCGAATACGTCAAGTGCCAAAGAAATCTCCTCTGCAAACGCTCTAGTCTCTTGATATAAACGTCATAAAACGGATTCCAAATCACACTGCCATATTCTAAGATGCTCCGAACTAAAGTATTAAATAGTAATATTTTTATTTTCGGCGATTTAAAGTCCCTGCAGTTGCGGAGAATAAATCCTAGATTTTTAAAACCTTTAGTACATATGTGTTCAATATGATTGTTGAAAGATAATTTGCTGTTTAGAATAATCCCTAAATATCTGATGGTATCTACGGTTTCTAAAGGAATAGACTTAATTTTATAGGTGTAGTTGATAGAGATTTTTTTTTTCTTGTGAATCGCATTAAATAAAATTTTTTGCAGTTCAAGTCCATGCTTTTCTGGTCACACCATTTTACCAAGCGGTTCAGGTCATCCTGTAAGAGTTTAGAGTCATGCAGGTTGTTTACAGGTCTGAAAAATTTCAAGTCATCTGCGAATAAATAGTATCGAGAGTGCTGAAAACACTCTCCGATGTCATTTACAAAGACATTGAATAAGAGGGGTGCCAGGTGAGAACCTTGTGGAACTCCAGACTTGACTGTGTAAGGATCTGACGAGCATCAATCGATGATGACCCTAGAAATACTATACTATCTGTGAGATACGAATTACACCAATTCAATAGCGATCCATCAAATCCAAGGCCAGAAAGCTTCAGAATCAAAGTTACATTAATGCTAACCAGTAATACATTAGAGTTTAGAGTGATTATACCATTTAAGTAGGAATTATATTTACCCAAAGGACTAATTTTATACGTTTTTATTTTCACTCATTTTTATCTCCTTTATATACTGTCCTCGTATTTCAGATATAAATTTAGTTTATTTTGACGCCAAACAATCAAAGCGGCCTTTTTTTTATAGTGCATACATACATACATCAGCTCACAGACACCAAAATGGTAAAATGTCATCAAGTTGAGATGAGCAAAAAGAAAAATTTCTTAGTATATTTGGAATAATGGCGTGGTTGCAATAGGTGATTATTGTTAACATAAAAATAGAGTCGGACACGATATATGAGGAAATGCAATTAAACACGATACGTTCCTCACGTAAAATAAAAAGAAACTATATAAAGGGGCAAATAAAACAAACTATTTAAAAGCTCATAACACTGTATTTACGATTTGTCATCACACAGATAATCCTAATTTTTTTATTGAAGCTTTCAAGACCACAAAAAGTGACCACAGAACTACAAGGCAGAAAATATAAAATATACCACTATACGAGAAAAATTTAAAAATGATGTAGCCTATTATGAACCAAACGATAAACACATGGGAACCCAATGGGCGCAGAGAAATGCGCGGCGGTAGATCTTCATTTACAAGGCTCTGGTGATTGCTGACATCCTTCACGTATCTTTGTACTGTAATTGGACCCTGCAACACTTCGCGCGCCAAATATCCCACGAAGTCTTCCCTACTCCAAAATCTTTCAAACACTTCTCCATACTGAAATATAGTTATAAAATTAAGAGTATAAACGTAATTTAAGTAAATAAAAAAATACTTGCTTTTGTAACCTTTACAACAAAGGTTATTAACTAGATTGACTACAGTTAATTCTTAGCAATTTAGTTTCTAGTTGTCAAGTGTTTCGAATGGTTACACACATTATGATAACTATATAGGAAATTCTCACCAATTCATTTAATCTTGTAGCTATTTGATGTAACATCCTGACTAAAATGGTATTTTCATAGGTAGCTATCGGCATTAGGTCTGGATCACCCATGTAATGTATGCCCGTTGGATTACTTCTCAACTGCAGATAAAGAAAATATAATTAATATTTACTTCAAATTAATTAACATAAGATAGATGACTATTTCCTTAACCCTCTTAATATGATAGGAGACCGATTTTCGAACAGTGGAATGATAATGGGTCGATTATTATTATTTTTATTTTTAGAAAACGATAGTATATAAAGTAAATAATTTTTTATTTTTTTTATTTTTTAAATATTTGAACTTAATATGATACATACACAATTTATCCAAATAGGGAATATTACGTAATATTTTTTAATCTTAATTATTAGCAATGGCTGTCCAAAAAATAACAAGTGATCTTAAAATTGAGCAACAAGACGAGTATCATAAATCATTAGTATTGCGAAATAGCAGGATGGAATATGTACAAACTGAAAACGTGTTATTAGTTTTTGATTGCAAATTTGAAAATGTAACTGTTAATTTATTCCAAATTTGAGTCTTACCTTATTAGTAATAGAATGTGTAAAGCTGGATGAATTTGCAAACGAAGAATTTTCTAAAGTGACGTCCATAACTTCAGTCTCTAAGGGATGTAGAACATTTTCATTCAACTGAAATTACAAATGCGTTAGAAATAAAAAGTATTGTCTTTATTTTCACACTCAACATAATACGCAACTCAAATGCAAATTATATTTAAATTCACACAATATTTTATTTAAAATGCACTCCATTTAATTATACAATTACCCCAAATATGTGAGAGAAATAATGAATACAATTATTCAAAAATATAGGTCCTTTTTTAAAATCTTCTATTGATGTATTGTCTTCTTTGTTATCTTCCATCATAAAGAAATTGCATACAGTTTGCCAGAAACCTTAAAATAATTAAAATAGAATGTCAGCAAGTAATATATTTGAGTATGTATTATAATTGTTTTAAATTATTCGTTTTTTTAAACGTAATAGACTATATAATCCTTCTTAGCTCATCCCTTCGGGGAAATACAGGCGTAGTATAATATTTTAAGTCACTGGTATGTACTGGAAAGGTATTTCAAAAGAAACAGAGAATTTTAATATTACCATTATTTTCTTGTCTCAATTTGTTCTCATATTCCTCCACATTTTTTTCCGCAGTTATTTTGGCGGATATAATTCTTTTCACAAACTCCATTGCAAAAGGCTTTCTGTTTTCGCACCACACAGGTGTGTATTCGAAGGTTGCAGACATATTCAATTCTGATATAGCTTGTTTCGCTATTGCCACCCACTTGTACAATGCAATCCCATTGTATGTGTAGCTGTGCCAGCAAAAATATAATTTAGTTTTAAATACTGTTGCTATAGCTAAGAATAGGATCTATATAGAATACAATCTAGCTATCTCAAATACATACACTAATGGTTAGACCAACACATTTTATACCAAGCAAATCATACTGCCTCTAACATTTTAAGAACAATAGAAAATTGCTTTGTTGCAATATTAACATTACAAAAGCACAATATCGGAATCAAGCGGCGCTATTTTTTTACAAGCAAAGCATATTACCATCCTTATTTAGCTTATAGACTTCATCGAGACAGCTGGCAAATACTAGCATATCATAAAATAGAAAAATAACAAAAATTTTGGATAATGAGAAATATTTTTCTACCTCTGTTCCAAATTGGAATTATTGCAACTGTTATCCAGGCTGCGATGTAAACCAGAAATATTATCAGTTATTGCTTGTTCCAAGTTCCATAAAATGGGTATCAAATGTGGTTGTGAAAATACCTGATAAGAAAATTAAAGTTGATATTGTTCATTAACAAGACAGTCACAACTAATTCATGTAATTTTGAAGTTACTTACTTTTCCTAATCGAAATAGCATTACTGTATTTTTATAAGCAGCTAAATCAAGTCTCATAAATCTTGGTAGTATTAGTTGTAAAATACATGTGTAACATGGAAAATTCTCCGCTATGAACTGAATAAAAGTGGCATCCAATGGGGTGTTGTTGGCTTCTTCTTGATATTGATGATCATGGGGAAACCTGGAAATGTATAAAATAACAAGATATAAAAAACAGAAAAGTAGAACGAAGTTTAGGACAATTGTAGAAAGTTTATTTAAGGAAAATATCTAACAGGTTACCATTTAATGATTGAAGATTGAAGGACGGTCAAAGGATGGAATGGTATTCTTCAGCTATCACGTGATACTATATTTATACTAATAAAAAGCATCATGTCTATTACCATTCATATTTTAGCAGTTTATTTCATATTAAATCAGTTATCGACAAATACAAAATATATGGTTTCAAAAGTTCAAATTATATTACAATACAACATTATGCTTACCTGTCTTGATTAATAGTATCGCTTGTGTATCTCCAGGGTTGTATGAGACTTAGCCATATCTCTATCACAATTCTGAATGAAGAATCCAGTGGCCAGATTGTCACCAGATGTTTTACGTATTGATAGCCGCGAGCGCACATAATTTGCCGCGCATATTTACGAAGTGTCGCCGACCGCACAGCGGCGTCATTCTGATATTTTGTTGAAAACGCATGAATGTGTTTTACCATGATTCGAACTATTCTCACTCTTTCGGGACTTGTAGACATCAGTGGCATCTGGATGAACAAAAACGTTCTAAAAGCGTCTGGGAATAATCGACTATATCTTAGTAAGCAAAACTTGTAACTAGGCTTGTTAAGATATACACAAAGAGAGTATTGTCCATTTTTGTATGCAGTGGTTAACAATGATAATTATGTTTTATACAAATATTGTTTTCATATAAATGTAAAGTTCAATAAAATATGAAATATCCTCTTACATCAATATTCCGTGCATTAAATTGCTCTACACTCATCCATAAGTCAATGAACACTTGCACCACTGTTTCTGTGCGCCATACCTCGTTCCTGGACGGGGCTGGTGGGGTTGCATGTTGATTGCTAATACCTGACAAATCTGGTATAAGTAGCAATGATGGTGAACCTAGGGGCCTATGGAAAAATATGCCAATAACTATATAATATTTCTTATTATGACAAAGTTTATTAAGATACATATTGAATATAATAGTGGCCTGAGTTTTCTGTTAAGAAAATTTACCAACTCAGTGTGTCTGGTGAATTAAACAAGTGAGTTTTGGTGGCACTTGGAAATTAATTTATAATTTAAACAACAGTACTATAGTTTATTATTTTTACTTTGAGATAAATGTATGACTCACTTACATACATTCTCTCCAAATAGTATTGACTATCCAACTTACCAATTGGCTGTTTGTAGAGGAGCAGCTATAGGAACTTTCCCTGCATAATGGGGAATGAGTGGCAGAACTGAATTATTTGGATCCAAAGGCAAGAATTGTTGCAGATAATCACACACTAGAGCGGCATATATGCTACTACCACTTTCCCATGATTTCTTATTTTGATTATTATTTAATAAGTCTAAAGAAAAGTGAAAAATATAGTAATCAAATGGATCTGCATCATAGTTAAGGATTTTTTACTGTTACCATTATTTAGACTTGGCAATATTATTACAATATAGATATATATTTCTATAGCCAAGCCAACAATTGACTTAGAACTAGAAAGATTAAATAGAACATAAGACTTGCATGCAGTTTCACTCACACTCCATATTATAATTATACATCATGATTTTCATTTCTTCATCTAAATTAATTCTTGATGTAACAGTGGTGGTTCTATGCAGATTATGTACAGCTTATATGTTAATATAGAAGAATCACATCAAGTGTATAAGATTAGAGAGATTCAGAACTCAGTGCTGTCGGCCTACTGATCCCTTAGAGAACTTAATGTTATGGTATAATAGTGATAATAATACAGAGTACAATGTTGCAGTTTTTATAGATGTAAGGGTTATAGAAAAGGATACTTAGTGCAAGTGCAACAACATTCATTGAATATGAGTCCATACTCAACATGTCTGTATAAAACTGTGGACATCTTCCTCTTTCCAGGGTCATCTGTAAATCTACCTAAAAGTGCAAGCCACAGTATATTTAATAATATAGCTCAAGTTTCATTATATTTAATAAAATATGTAACAAAATACTCACAGGTAAAAGGTTTATTGGAAGATTATACTTTAACTGAGGATCTGATAATAGTTTGTAACATAAACGAAACATTGGTCCTTGAGGCTCCAAAAAGTTTATCAATTCTGAACTTTGACCTCTATTCCGTTCAAATATTAAGGACCGCAGGCCCCAACCATTATTGCAAGTTGATGCAAATATGTTATTTATTAACTGGGGAAACATTGACTGCAACTCTTTGTTTGGTGGAGATAGATCAATGATTCTAGTGAGACCCAGTAATTTTTCATGCAATGGTAAGTTGAGACAGGTATAAAATTGACTCTGAAATAGGAGAAAAATACTGATTTAGTACTTTTGTTTACAAACTCATTTAATGGATTAAAGAGCAAGGCATGTTGATAAGCTTGGGTGGCTAGTTAAATAACTACGGCAAATTGATTAAATAATCACTTCCTCGTTGATATGTACCATGATATCTTGTGCCATTATGTGTGGTATGTTCTGGTGCTAAGAAAATCGAAATAACTAAATTTTGTAATGATGTGTGGTTTAAACAAAAACATATATTTTTCACACTTTTAATAACAATAAATAATCTTCAAATTTAAATTGCAATAGATTTTAATCATATGGACTATTTCCTTTTCAAATAAACCGGTTTTTTAATTTCTAACAATTCCTCTCCAGCTTACTTTAAACTGTAATCACATTGTATTTCTAATCAAATGTCATTACATATATTTGTATTGTAGTCTGTGCCATAAACAGATGCGTAATATTGATCAATTGCTCGTGAACTTGTGGCACTTTATCTGTGCGGACAAACGATGAGGGAAATTAGAAAGGAATTCAAAAAATTATAATTACAGCTACTAATTTGGGTTTTAGAAGTCTAAAGTCGAAAATCGATACATTAAGCTTCGGCATAAATTAATTGCAATACATCGGTTAATTAGTGTCATACAATATTTTATCATAATAAGGTTCACTCTATTGGTTTGAAAATAATAATTTGAATGAAATTAATAACTTTTTTTGAAACCTTACGGATATGACATCTTACGAATATTTAAGTGTCAAACGTAATGACAATAGGCTTCATGTCACTTTGAAGCACTAAGTTCAGAGTTGTAAGCATGGCATCATAAAGAATAAAAATTTAACATAACCTCATATGTATATTTCATATGTATATTAGCACTCATACTTACATACTCATATGTATATTAGCACATATATTTCATATGTATATTAGCCTCATATGTATATTAGCACTAAGTTCAGAGTTGTGAGCATGGCATCATATAGAATAAAAATTTAGCATAACCTCATATGTATATTTTAGAATGTCATCTGTTGGCCACAGTAATACATTATCGATTTTATGCTTAGTTTTTCTAGTGTCTCCTACTAATGTTTTAAAGGTAAACTGACAAAAGGATATTACAAAAATATTGTTTGGCGATGGCAACGGAGTACGAATGGTTTGATATGATAGGACGACCACGATACGTGGTCGCGCCAATGGTCGACGCAAGTGAATTGGCTTGGAGAATTCTCTGCAAAAGACATGGTGCTGAATTATGTTACACCCCAATGTTTCACAGCAATGTGTTTACAAAGGATGCCAAGTATAGAAAAGAAAGTTTTACGACTTGTCCTTCAGATAGACCATTAATTGTACAGGTATGTATTGCACTATTTATTTTTGAGAAAACTTGAAAATTACAAGCACAACTGATAGAACATACAAAATCCCTTAACATAGGGTACTTTAGCAACAATAATTGGTACACCATGTGTAGGATTTCTACAGAACAATATCTTTACGTATTTCTAACGTGACACAATGTTAGAAACAAATTATACTTATCCTTATTCAAAACAATGTATACTTATGGACAGTGTAGTGTTATTCCTGGCTGGTCACATCTGTCACATAACCGATAGACACTGGAGCAGATGTGTTCTGGAGTGAAGACCATGACTTAGAAAACATGGTGTAGGTCACTCTCCAGCTAGATGGAGTGACAATATAGGCAAAGTGACTAATAGTGGTTGGATGCAAAGAGCTGAAGATCGAGCTAAGTAGTGAGCCATTGGAGAAGCTTACGTCCAGCAGTGGACGGGAATAGGCTGATGATGATGAGTGTTATTCCTAAAGTACTGCTCGAAATTGGTTGGTTGCAGATGTTTTTTGGGCACCAGAGGTTATTTATTAATGATCACTACATTTTTGCCACTGCCTTCATATTTAAAAAAATCTTTAACAAATTACAATGAAATTGGCTTGACCAATGTAAACACATTTTTTATGGTAGTTTTGTGGCAACAACCCTGACGTCATGGCTGCAGCTGCAAAACTTGTTGAGAATGACTGTGATGCCATTGACATTAATCTTGGCTGCCCTCAGTCTATTGCAAAGCGAGGAAGATATGGTTCTTTTCTTCAAGATGATTGGGATTTATTGAAGCAAATTGGTAAGTAAATAACCAATACTTTGAAATTTTTTGTAGAAATTATTTATAATGTGTAATATTCTTTTAGTTATGACTATGTCAAATGCAGTTAAGATACCAATCACTTGTAAGGTGAGAATATTTGAGAGTATTGAAAAGTCTGTTGAATATGCGCAGATGTTGCAAGATGCAGGATGTAAGCTGCTCACAGTCCATGGTCGCACTAGAGAGCAGAAAGGACCACTTACAGGTGTTGCCAGTTGGAAGCATATTAAAGCCATCAGGTTATCTTTTATATTATTTTATTATTTTTTAAATACTATACAATTATGAGATATTTAGCATTAAACATTGAAATGATCCATGTACTCATCTTATTCCTTACAGAGATGCAGTAACAGTCCCTATGTTCTCAAATGGTAACATTCAGTGTTTAGAAGATGTACACAGATGCTTAGAAATCACTAATGTTGATGGAGTTATGAGTGCAGAAGGAATTCTTACCAATCCAGCTCTATTTGAAGGGATAAATGCTGTTACATGGGAAATAGCTGAGGAGTACTTGTCCTTAGTGGAATCATATCCATGTCCAACATCATATATAAGAGGCCATTTATTTAAAATATTTCACAAAATGTATAAACTTACTATAAATAATATTATATAAATATTTAAGTATAAATATAAGTGTAACAAGTTATGTTTATACCTTATTTTTAGATTTACCTTTGATGAAAACAGTAACATTCGACAAGACCTGGCCACAGCACAGAATCTAGACGACTTCAAGAATGTTTGTATTCATATAAAAGCCAAATATTTACAATGTCATGAAGGAAGTACACATAATCAGTATGATGAAGGAATCACACGAATTGGTTGTAATTTAATTTTGCCACCATGGATATGTCAACCATACATAAGAATTTCTCCCGAAGAACACATACAGAAAATGGAAAATAAAAATCAGGTTATTATTTCCTTCATCTTAAGTACAATACTGCTAAATATATTACGATTAAATGTTTCGTGAATAGTTATACACGTGATTGTAAATGTATCAGCTTAACTCACGTGCGTTTTTCGGGATAGTCCGAAACTACCCAATGGCCCACTAGTTTCCAACCATCCCGAAAAACGCACGTGAGTTAAACCGATACATTTATAATCATGTACTAAAACATTAATTACAATTGGTAAAAAAGTCATTAAAAATGCAGTGAATTAATATATAACTGATTTCCAGGAAAATTTTGATGTAAATAAAAGGACTCATGAAGACATTGAAGGTAATATGATTTCAAGAAAAAAAATGAAAAAGTTAAGAAGGATTTTAAGAAGGCCAATTAAAGAAGGAGGCCAGCATTCAGAAAGAAGTGGAGAAATCTGTCTTAATAATACCTGTCTGAATCCATTGGTGAGTATATAAAACTGTTTCTAATGTAGATCATACATTTTTAAAGTGTGATGAAGCCATTGGATTTTGTCTCATAACAGAAGTGGTAGTATAAAAAAATAATAATAATGACAAACATTTTGAGACATCTCCACACAGCCATCTGATCCCAAAATAGGTATTGCTTGTTTCATTCATTGTCTGTAACTGGATAGCTGATAAGCTACACATATATAGTTATATTTTTTATAAATTGTTGTATTATATATTAGTCATGTGCTTATTTGACATGTAGCTAGCTATTCATAATTATAATACATCTTAACATCTATATAATGAATGTTCTAGGGAAGCAAATGTGTATATCAACTTTGTAAGAAATGCTGCAGGAACAAGTGCTATGAAGAGGTTCTTGATTGCAAAGGACATAGAATACTTGTGTTTACTAGAAGAGAAATGGCAAAAAGCTTTGCAAGGAATGACCATGAAGGATGATGAAATGAGGGATATAAAGAAATATGTAATTTTGCTTAGCTAATATATGTTAGATAATAGGTTATGTGGATATGTACAAATGTACAGGTGGGTAATATTATTTCTGTATAAATATATATTATATTTTCAAGTATTGAATCATATTTTTTTTTGTTTATTCTGATAACACTATACAGTCACAAGTGAAATGCCTCTGTCTATCTAATTAGACTTATTTCCTATAAGCTGTGACTCCAGATTATCTCATGCCAATGATGAACTGCTTCAATACATGTAAACTGGATAAATAAGTGTTTTTATGCACCTACATTTCTATCCATACATTCTATTAAACAATTACTTTATTTGAATTTGTGTTCTTTGATTGTTCTCTTGAAACTCTGCTGAAGTGATCTTGATAAGAAGATACACATGAAGCTTTTTCAACATATCTGTACATATATCAAGTTCTATACTTGTAAAACTACATCAACTTCAGTGGATGTGCAAAATTGTATCTATGGTATTGTGATTATCAACAATCTGCTTGTCACTTTTGACTAAAATCCCCTCAGGGGAGTCCTACTTATGTCCCGTAGTGGACTGAGGCATGCTGATGATTATGACAATTATGAGCGAGAACGACCTCGTCTCCCTCTATTTGGCTCAGACGATGACCTTTATACGAATCAGATCGTACGTTGTTATGGCCAGTCGACGCCGCAATTAATTTCCGAATCACGACTGCGGAACTTCCTTCGCGATGGTCGTTCTATAGACGTGACAGCCGAATGGAAGTTAACAATCGTCGCGACAGCTGATCGGTGTTGTTTGGCTATATACGAATTGACTTCCTCCTGAATCTAGTAGTTGCAAAAGCGGCTGCTGGTCAAGAGGTCCAGAGTTCGATCCTCGGGTCGGGCAAAGTATTATAGGGTTTTTCTTACTTGAAATTTCCAGTAACCAGTCTGGATTTGTGTCGGGTAGGTATATGACAATAGGCCCACATCGTATTCCATAGGACGTATAAGATAAATATACTTATGGTGAAACGTGGGAGTGTATTACACGCCCTTACCAATCCCCTTCGGGGAAATACATGCATGATGTAACGTTACTAATAGCGTCGTGACACGCTCTCGACTTCTACGTTGATATATATTACAAGACCTTAATAATTCGGTGGCCTAATATTAGCCATTAGGGCTAAAACTAAGAATTATTTATTAATCGTGGAAATAAAAGATTAAATGAAGGTTTATTGTATTGTTATTACTGTCCTGGAATCGATGATGAGTATCATTGGTTTGATTCCTAAGTTATCAATTATGACGTATCTACAGTGATAAAAACTCGACTTAGTAAAAGAAAGACTTAGTGACAAAAAATACCGGCAATTTTTTAACAAAAATGCTTCTTCACAATATGGAATAACAATAGACTCACTAATGAGAGAAAGTCTTATACATAGATGGATCTATTCTAACACAAATCCATTAACCTGTATTATATATTTTCAACAAATTGTCATTACGCTATTGTATACGCCAATTAGCCTGGCTGATGTCATCAACGCATTAGTTTTATTACAGGGCGGTAGGTGTGGCAGCCTGGACCGCAGAGTAGTTTTATTTTAGCAGACAATCGTGCCGAACGGGTGTGCATTGCTTTGAGTAAACTTAAAAACAACCAACATAACCGGAGTCGTAATCGTAAAGTCAATTTTTTGTGTTACAATAAATGTGATACGATCGCCTTGTGTTAATTAACGAAATATAAAAACAGAGCAATTGCAATTACAGTTATTAATTCCTTATCAAATATTTGGATGCGCGCGCATAATCAATGCGACCACCGATAATTTGCTTCGGTGACCGGGGAAACGGGCACCCAACAAACAAAAGTAAAATAAAATGCAAATGGAGAAATATTGCACATCAAGCCAGACATTAAAAAACCAACGAAGGATCAATGGTTTACAATTGCCTTTGAATTTTCAACAAATCGTTAGTTGGACAGTGTTAATAATTACTGCAATCATTAATATTTCGATAGTTAGCCTGCTGCAATTCAAAGAACTGAAAGTTATATCGCTCATTCTCTTCACAATTTTATATGTCTGTCATTTAGCGTCGCATATCGCGGCATTGACGATAGATCCGGCGGAGAAAGACCTGCGAAATCGTGAGACCAGTGAAGTTCCTGAATTTGATCGCAATTTGCATGCACATGTTATTGAAAACGGTAGATGTCATCTGTGTAATATATATACGAGCAATAAGAAAACAAAACACTGTGGTCTGTGCAATAAATGCGTGTTTGAATTTGATCATCATTGCAAGTGGCTTAACAATTGCATCGGTGAAAGGAACTACTTTGCGTTTATTGGATGTGTCACCACGGCATTGTTTATATCTACTCTTACTTCGGCTTTGTGCATTGCTGATATAATATTGTTCCTAAAACAACCTCGGCTGTTAAGTTTGGAGGCGCAGAATTTTTTAAATTGTACAACGACTGCAACAAACTATGTTAAATATTGTCAGAGTTCGATTTTTTTCTTAATATTTTTAGTTATTTTATGTATCAGCGGAATGGCTATGGCAGGGACGCTGTTACATTTGTGCTGTTTTCACATTTATATATCTTTACTAGGTGTATCTACTTACGAATACATAATAAAAAGAAGTAACACTGACACAGATAAGTTAACATGTTGTAGGAATAAATATTTATATAATAAAAAAAAAGACAATGTGATACCAAAGAATGCTACTCAAAATAAAACTAAAGAAAGCATGATTAACGGAAATGAACCAAATGTGACTAATTTAATTAATGTTTTGATCACCAGTGAATTAAATAGAGCTAAAAAAATATTTTCTCCAGAAAAAAATAAAGTGCATCCGCATGAAGAGAATGAAAACTAGATGACGTCAGTAATTTTGATGACATACAATTTTTTCAATGTGCCTATTCAGTGGTATAATATACTTATTAAAGCTGCTTACAATAAATTGTAGTAATAAAATAATATGAAAGAAAAAAATATATAAGAACGATACTGGTCATTTTGTTATTAAAACAATAAAAACAACCATTGTAATTTAATTTTTATTCTTCATAACACATTTTTATATTTCATATATTTTACATAAAAACTACACATTATTACATGGTACCAAAATGAAATAAAGAAAATATTTAATACAAGAATTTTATGTAATGCACAAATGCTCAAGTAGAACAGTAACATAATATTTAAGAGAAAACCCAATAATCACTCTAACCAATCCACATATTATTATTACTAACAAGTTCTAATCACGTCTGCGGCGACGGTTCTGCTCCTCCTGTAAATTATAATAAAAATTACATTATTATATATTTGAGGTTTTTTATCTGTCACATATTCTACAAACTACAAAACAAAAATGAAATACAACAAGTGTTTCTGTGTTATTGTAATCAATGTTCATCATTTACTCTGCCTTACGATAGAAAATAAACTTAAGATTCACTAGTACAAGTGATCGTGCTTCCTTAAAAAAATCACTTATCATTTTGATTGAGTTATATCAAGAACATAAAAACAAACTTGCCTTCTGTGTCAAGATGATGACCAGTCTCCTGAACATTCCAATGAAGTCAATACAGAGTTCAAGAGCATGTTGTACAAAATCTTTGTTTCCCATTCGGCGTTTTTCAATAATAAGTTGGGTGTCGAACAATACAAAACCACACATTAGCATGAGTCCGAGGTACAGTTGAATCTAAAAATAAATATGATCAGTTATAGTTAACTAGGGACAAAACACATATAAAATAAAAGAAATCTGTTTTTGTATATTAAATGAGGAGAATGAAGAAGTCTCATTCCCTCATTAATCTTGCCACTTAACAGCGGATATTGTATTATGTTTAGGTTTATTGAGAGGCCTATGCTCGGCAGTAGACGATGACAGGCTGATATTTTGTGTGTCATGAAGAGATGTATAAAAAATTTGGTCAAATTTAAATCGTGGTGGTGGCAACAATTGTAATTGGTCTGACAGTTCATTATTGCCGTAGCATAAAGAAATCAGTACTATGCACTAAGCAAATAATATATGAACATACCTGATACATGTAGTGAGACTGTATAAAGAGGTTTGCCAAGGCCATAATTGACATTGAAGTTAACATTGACATCAGAGTGCCACCTAGAAACAGCCAGCTTCCCCTTTCGGCAAGCATGGCGGCAACAGAAAAGCAGACAAACACAAGTGTAGTTCCTAACAATGCAGTCATTATTATGGATGGATCCACAATGCTCACATACTCCAGCAGTGGTCCCAGACCCATTCCTGTAATATAAGAATGTCTCATAAAATATTTTGTTTGTTTGATTTAAAAAAGTGTGATATGATATATTGAAAATAGAATTTAAAATTAATCAATGGTTTAAACTCATGTAATATATTAATACATTCCTATTGTACTAAAAAAAACAACTTTTACATTTATAACTTAGTTCATCAAAATTTCATGTTTTTCAATCTCATATTCAGCAAAAGTGCTAGCTAAATGTACAATCAGTCATATCATACCTGATGTCAGACCGAATCCCAAAAGATAACCAAGACGTAAACTTGTGTTCTTGCCATTGTCAGGTGTAGCAATGAGCATCAACATGAGGCCTGCCCCAGCAAGAGTAGAGAGAAGGCCTGCCTGAAATTTTGTGTACATGTCCATGTACACTCCAATACAGGCTGATACACAGGTCATCATCAGGGTACCGTAAACATTTTTCAGATGTTGTCGGACTGGAGGTTCCCTGTTTAAAAAATAACATTGTATACAATAAGTTCTGACACAGCAGTATGATGCAATACCATTTAAATGAGAGATAAGGCATGAGTATATAATAACTCATTATTAATTGTGATTTAACTTTCAACCTGATGGCAAAGTACATAGGTTAATGTATTATAAATGGATGTAGGAGCTTCACCACATTTGTGATCTAATGACATCTAAGTAGGGTATATGTAAAAAAATTGCAGTTATATCCATATTACGATGAACACAATTTTTAAATATAGAGTCTTATATTACATAGTCCTATCAGAACATTGAAGTACATATATGAAAAACCAAATGGCTTTTATTACCTATATGTTATTATAATTGAGTCACTTATTTTAGTCATTGTTTTACATATTATAAATACATAAAAACATTTTATTGACGAATCATGTTGATGATGAATAAGCATTTAGGAAGGTCAGTTAAGAAATAACATGTACTTAGAGTAAATAGTCATATATTAGATAAAATATATAGTTATGAAAATCTAGTGTTCATAAATAAGTGAAAATGAATACAAAATATCCTGCAATGGTTATTTTATAGTTAAATATACACATTCAACCTCGAAAGTACAAATGTTCTAGAACTGTGTAGAACTGTTCAAACGGCCATTGGCCCAAATTATCATATTGAAGTATCTTTGCTTACTAAAACATAATGAAAATGACATTAAAATATACCGATAAGATAATAAAAGTACTTACAGCCGATTTTGAAAACTGTTGATAAATGTCTGTAGATTAGGGGTCATCTTTCTTGATTTTGGTCAAAACGAGTTAAATGTTGTTTTAAACCAATTCGTTATCGTTATATTAGTATAAATTTTGCTAAAAACGATTATTGCAGCAAAAACACACTTGAACACTCAATATGATGAACGCAAATACGCAGTAATTGTATCAAATGATGCAATTGGAATCAAATGACAATTCCACTAAAATTTCGCGTCACCTCGATCCTACAATCGTACTATCGCACGTCATCCAAACATTTATTTTTAAACATGAACGTAATGTTCTCCGTCTTGAATTCTTTTGTTTCAGCATACATTGGATGTCTACACTCTAAGGTTAAATAAAGTCATTAAATATTATGTTAATTGATTTACCTTCAGAGAGCTCTAAAAACAATCCACATGCAGAAAAGTCTATTTATTTCCTGTATATTTAATTATTTTTTAAATTTTTTTATATATTCATCCGTAATAATGTTGGTAACAGAGGGCGGATTTAATGCGAAAGTGGCATTTTCTACCAGTCAATTAGGGTATGAGTTAATAATTAATTCGGATTGATGCATCTAATATTTTATTAATATATATTTTTTGTAACTTATTTTCATGTTCGTAGAAGCCCTTCATGCCAATAGAGAAAAATAACAAAAATTTACATTTGTAATATTATAATCTATTATTAATGTATTATACTGTATTGCTTATTTAAATGACCATGCTATCGCATTGGGTTCAAACCTGTAATGGTAGCAATGAAGTTTAATAAATAAATAAGTTAGGCCAAAAGGAGGAGTCTAAGGCAACTAACAGAAAAAATAGAATGATGTAAAAACAACCTACAACAGTTGAACAGTGTAGAGGAACATGGTTTAAAAATAACCTGTATGTATTTTCAGTAACAATAATAAATAGTAATAATGGGCAAAAAAACAAAAGTTGGAAAACAGCGAAAAGACAAGTATTATCAATTAGCCAAGGAAACTGGTGTGTATTAATTTTATTGCATCTTGGTATTACAGGATTGAAAAATGAATGGTGAACAATAAATAATCGATAATATAATCTTCTTGTATATTGTAGGTTATCGTTCAAGAGCAGCTTTCAAGCTTATACAGTTGAATAGAAAATTCGGATTCTTACAAAAGTCGCGAGTATGTATAGACTTGTGTGCCGCCCCCGGTGGATGGATGCAGGTGGCACATCAGAACATGCCAGTATCGAGTGTCGTTATCGGAGTCGATCTATTTCCGATAAAGCCTGTTCCTGGGTGTATAAGCATTACGGAAGACATAACCACTGATAAATGTAAAACTGCTATAAAAAAAGAAATTAAAACATGGAAGGCTGATGTCGTGCTAAATGATGGAGCTCCGAACGTAGGCTTAAACTGGATTCATGACGCATATCAGCAAGCTTGCCTCACTCTCAGTGCGATGAAACTAGCCACTAATTTCTTGAGAGAAGGTGGATGGTTCATAACAAAAGTATTTAGGAGTAAAGATTATCATGCACTCTTATGGGTGCTGAAACAATTCTTTAAAAAGGTCCACGCCACTAAACCACAGGCTTCTCGTAATGAATCCTCTGAAATATTTGTTGTGTGTCAAGGTTATATTGCACCTGATAGTATTGATCCTAAACTACTTGATCCAAAGTATGTCTTTGAAGATCTGGAGATAGTGAAGAAACAACATAATAATCTGTTACATCCAGAAAAACAAAAGAAAGCTAAAGCTGAAGGATACAAGGAGAATGATTACACAACACATCATAAAGTATTATTATCACAGTTCATGGGTACAGACAACCATATAGATCTGCTTCAAAGCTGTGCGGAGGTAATATAAAGTCTTGATTATTACAAGTCATTAATGCACACTTAAAAATATTTAATGTAATAGTGTATATTTTTGTATTTTTGCAGATTGTATTTGATGACAAATCTGTAGAAGATCATCCTAAGACAAGTAATGAGATAAAGGAATGTTGCAAAGACATAAAAGTTCTAGGCAGGAAAGATCTTAAGGCGTTATTAAGTTGGCTGAAGCAAATGAAAGAATGGAAAGCTTCTATCAATGTTTCAGAGGTAAATTAATTGTGTTTATATATCTATTAATCTAGATTTCCTCCTTAATCTAGATTATTGACTGCCTCGTTGGTCGTGTTGGTTGCAAGTGCGACTGCCGATCGGGAGGTCCCGGGTCGAACACTACAAAA
>DWDT01000295.1:0-22967 GCA_018245595.1 Microceris scylla
CTCTTCGAATAGTGTGTATCTACTAGTGGGTTTTTTAAGTCGAAATTCCTAGTTACAGTAGCACGAAGTTTGAATTTATGGCCGAAAATAGGCTGTAATAGACCTATAACATAATTGGTGAGACGTGGAAGAGCATTACACTCCACTGCTTGTCCCTTCGGGGAAATATAAACGTGATTTTATCTTCAAAGAAATGTAGCTGCAAAATTGAGTTAGTGTAATTTTGTTCAAACAATGTTGCGAACTGTTCTGTGCGTGCCCACGTCTTAACTTCGACCGCCACGGGGCGGCGTGGTTGTTATTTGTGCTGGTACATGTAGGTACCTAACAGCGTTTATTATGTACAACTATCTGAAATAAACAATGCATTAAAAAAAATTCATTCAGTCATCTCCAGTTTAAAAAAATAACCTTCGCTTATATTGAGCATGGCCGGTAAAGGATCTGGCGTAGTGGATGACAATAAATTGATATTAATAAATATGATTTGATTAAAAATAAAAACCATGGTTTGATGATTTGGATTTACTTTGTTTAATAACAGATCCGACGTTCGAGGTTTTTTTTTAATTTTAATTTGATACTTAAATTCCACCTTTTTGTTAAGTATGAGACAAAAGTCCATACAGTGCGCACAGTGCGAGTTCTAACAGCGAAGGCGATTTTGACCTGCCGTTGTTTACGTAACACCTGTTCGTGACGTTTGATCTCGGAAGTTAGAAGTTGGCGTAGTTTCTCATCACAGGTTGTCTTGTTGTTTGTTGCAGGGATGATCTGTCCATTGAGTTATACTTTGCATTGAAATTTTTTTCTCAGAATATGACAATAGGCACTGTAACCGACGAAAAGGCCAATTCTATTTACATAAATGTAAATAGTATATAGGCACAGAGAAGCGAGCACCAGATGTCTGTATCTCCATTCCTATTTGCACTCCTGGCCTACCCCATAATGAATCTAGCGTGATAATTAATAATAAAATGCGGATTGTTAGAAGAGAAATTGAAATTATTTTCCATATTTATTTTGGTCAGCCCCAACGAACTAGTAGGCTTAAAATTGCGTGGTTATTTCGGTATCGAAAAGTGAATTTCGTTCCTCGACTTATTACAAAGATATTCCAGTTTCTTACAGGAAGATTTTTAAAAGGTTCTGGTCATTTATAAAATGAATAACTTTGTCTTCGAATCATAGATAATTGTCTAAATATGATCTTTACACTATGTACCCATATCAGTTAAATTAGGCTTTTAACTTATCATTAAAAGTTTCAATAATAAATAACAATTTCAGCGCACGTTGTACCTATACGAAATTAATTAAGCAGAGATAGTTTAGTGGTTAAGAATTCAGCACCTCACTCCGGGAGTGCTGGGTTCAAATCCATGGCACCTCTTTACAAAAGTGCGTTTTAAATTTAAATAACACTTGCTAACGGCGAAGGAAAACATCGTCAAGAAACCTACACACCTTAGAATTTATTTAAAAAAAAAATTGTGTGTGAAGTCTGCCAACCCGCACTTGGCCAGCGTGGCAGACTATGGTCTTAACCCACTCGATATGAGAGGAGACCCATATTCCAATAGTGGAATTATAATGGTTCGATTATTATTATTTTATTTATTTTTTGAACTTAATTCATAAACGCTATTAGGTATGCTAAAATTTGACGTTGTAAAATTTTATTATTTAAAATTCAGTTACAACATTGATGCGTTTTGCTGTGTGTATTCACATTAAACTATCGTAAATTTTTACGATTCTCACTATGTAATATTGAACATTTGCGGTAAATGAAAATGTGATTTGTAATAGAAATAAAAAATTAAAATGTCTAGATGCTAGAGACAATTACCACGTTTTATTTATGCTATATTTTATCTACAAATGTATTTGACATTTAAGAGGCTACAACACATATAAAAGGAAGTAAATTTTTGTCGGTGTCCAGGAATGGTAAAAAATATTTTATCTGGCATGTTAATGACTAAAATCAACAAACGCAGTTTAACTTTTGTTTGTATTATCAACAGCATTCCTTTCTCGTATTATGTGTTCGTTTAAAATTTCAAAAACATTAGTTGTTTGTTTTGTTCGGATCACTCCAGAATTTTAAAATTTACCTACCGAAGTACAAGACTTCAAATAAATTGTTATTGACTTTAAATGCGTTGCCTTGGTTGTATTACATATTATATTGGATGGAGATACAACAAGACATTGTTCAGATTCAATTTACCATTGAATAAAAAGTTTTTAGACTTTTCTTAACATAGATTAATTTATTGTGCTGTTGTGATATCATATAAAGATTGTATTAGGCATATTTAACGAATTATGTTAAAGTTATTTTTTTTACAATTATCTTTTGTTTAGAGCTATACCATTATATTTAATACCATTATATTTAATTAAAGAAACCAAGGAATAATGTGTTTGTAAGCGCCAATCGCTATCGGAACACGTAATGGGACCAAGATTGAAGTTACGCATAGACTTGAAAGCTTCGGAGAGCCGAGCGCGGCATCAGTCGCGGACGAGACTGTGCCTGGCGTAGAGGCCGTACCGGGCGCTTGAGAACATAGTGCATCACGTGTGAAAATTTAAAAAGTGCATAAACCGTATTTTAATCTAAATATCTAAATTTATAGTATTTATCGTTTTATTGAAATCGAGATGAATATATTTTCGGGTTTGTTACTATAATAAATAGTATACTAAAAAGAAGTAAATTAGAAGAAGAAGAATAAGTAAATTAGTATACTAAAAAGAAGTAAATTACTTACGTGTAAATAATACGTAATTTATATATATTTTTTGTAAATTCTATTAGGCTTTTAATTAAACAGTTACTTCTATAGTACTTGTTTGCGAATAAATTGATGGATACAATCTGCGCCTCAATGTGGTACAAATCTTTAATGATTAAATAAATTAAAGTTACGTTCATTAATAACTTAAATATTTAATAAATAGCCAAATAACAGATAATAAACAAGGCTATGAATATCGATGCGTAACGATTAATTGAAAGATTTACCGGAACGTCAAGTTCAGTTATCGCGTGACAAATTTACGATAAAAAAACTTAATGGTATTTGTTCCAATACACGTGTACACATACGTGTAGGCCCGAATTTGAATATTTACTACGAAAATAAAGGAATTTGTGGAAAAAATTGAAAAAAATACGATTTTTAGTTTCCTCCATATTACCATTTTCTGAAAAAGGATTTGAAAATCTATATAGAAAAATGTACATTATGTTACTTATAACTACGTCAATGATTTGCCTAGAATATAATATTGTATAGATAAAGAAGCCACGAAAAATGAAATTCTGGCTAAAGTTCGATCATAATTTTTTATAAAAAAAGATGCTACAATTTGCGACATAAACTTTTTTGTTTCGAACGCGCTCAGACTTATGAAGTAGGGCAAAATGAAAAGATAGCTCAAAGTCATTACCTTTAGATCATACAAACAAAAGATTATCCAACAGTTTTGTAACAGGCCAGCGGTTACTCAACTTTAGCCATTAACAAAAAAATTAACAGATTCCACAGTCACGAAGAAACAAAAACTAGGCTTCCAAAAAGTCATGACATTATATTGTTTCATCATTTGGTTCTTATTACACGATAGTTGCGTATTTGATTGCGCGGCGGAAATCAAGTGCAAAAAGTCATAAATGTCATATATATATACATATTTTTATATAATAAATTTATTTCAAAGCTTCTTAAGTATACTATCGTGTTTTATGTCATAGAAGTATTGTATTGTTAATGTAGATATTCGTACTTTATGTGATCTAGAAAAGCTAATAAAGCGTAACTAATAAATAAACAGTGCAATATTCCATTTTTAAAATAAATAGTCGATTTATTGTTACAATATCGAGAATTAACGAACTTTCCTGATTCGTTTATAGTAGGATATAAGTATATGGAGGCTATGTAAGATATAATCAACATATATACATATTATGCTATAACGTTTATTGGCCATAATTTTCCCAATATAATTGATTCCGCGTTCACTGCATGAATTATAAATTTTGTCTAACATTTGCATATCTTTATTGATACCATTTTAATATTTAAATATTACAATTTAAGTGATAGTGATATCAGACTATCTTAATAAATTTAACTATGCGAATGCTGGATTATCCAGAATGTAGGTTGTTAGTAACATTGATAGAATTAAACGCTTTTTTTTCTGACAGTAGCAAACATTGTTCAACAGCCATAGAGTCACAGGGTATAGAAAAAGCGTGTAGATTACATTACATTACATACATAGTTGTCGATATCAGTACATTGATTGTGATTGATCATGTGGCAACAGTGCCGCAATTTGCCATACATTCTTGTTACTAACGGCGCGATGCGTGTGATCTGTCTCTCGACCAACTGACGTGAGACATGGTGTTAATAATAAGACAGTTTGGGCTCGCACATTTTGGTTGATGGAATACTAATATACAAATCTAGAAGAGCCACATTTAGTATTATATAAATAAAAGATGGCAGTTGAATAAATTAAAATATCATACTTAAGAAATGAATATTGAAATAGAATGTGCCGGCGTATGGGTGTTTATGGGTATTAATACTAAACGCAAGTATGATGGGATCATAGAGTTGGGGTTAATAAAATGGAGTATTAATATTTAAACGAATATCATAAATTAAAACAAATAGTATGTTCTGATATGTCCACAAACGGCGATCTGACTCCAATACGAACAGAGCCTATGTTTTTGTAACCAGACGCCTGATAAACGACAAAACAAATTTATCTTTGGGATAGAACCTACAACGTCCGGCCCAGCAGGTAGAATCACTAACGACTGGACCAATGGGCCTGTCAAGTGAATATTATTTTAATTTAAATATTTTTATCCTTTTCGTTTGTGAATATATTAATATTGAATGTCTGATGACGTGTATCGATTTCATAATATGCTAATTCGTTGATGTAATATAGGCTGGAAATATTGGAAAAATGCAGATCGAATATGATTAAGTATTTTGACATTTGCACCGGCGAGTTACGATATTGGATTGGATTGTGCTCACATAATCCAAAAGTTGCAAAGTTACAATTAATGAAGCCAAAAAAGCAAGATGAAATAATAACATTATGAAATTTCGCGACAAAGTATTATTTCTTGTTAGAAGTTACGGTAAGTTTATTTGCGCGTACAGTTACAAAGATGTCACAAGTTATAAGAGACAGCGTTTTGTTTAATGTGATATGATTTTTTTACGATTTTCTAGTTTTAAATAAGTATAGATTTATATAAATGTATAGATATATAGATATTTTTGTTACTCTAGTAACGATAAAGTAAAATATTCTTCTTTTCGTTGTTGTTTGTGATGTACCTAATGTTCATGGAGGTTGTGTTTATAGTGTAAATACTTTTGGGTATATTAAAATACAATAACACACTACAACAATTGTACTACAATGCAAAGTTTGGTGTATATTTATACTTCAAGTATTTCACGTCTCTGAAATAATTTTGGCTTTTATCACAGTTTTTAATAAATATGCTAAAATTACGCTGACTGTACAAAAATGACTTGAAACGAAGTTATCCGCAAATATTAATCGACTTTTTATCGTTGCATATAATGAAACCACTATATTATGTTCAATGTGTCGCTGTGACCCACGATTTGGTCCAATCGTAACGGTTTACACGTAATCCAAGTAACAAGTAACTGGGTTAATAATAATTGTAGTCTATTTCGACAGCACGGCGTCCGCGGTGGGCGGCACGTCAAACGGTAACCACAACGAGAGACCGTTACACTTAGATCGCGGTAATTTGCCTCACGTACCCGAACAATGCGGAGACGAGATCTCTTGCCCGCGTAACATAACAGGGAAACTGTTACACCTAATGTAACAACGACGTTAAAATATCACAACGTAACAATTATCTTACTGTTAATTTGTGTTTAATGTCTAATGGATGTAGCTTTTTTGCACATAAGTGTACATTTAATACGGTTTATGAGTTTTTTAATACTTTCGCTACACACACATATTAAGGTTACGTGTGTTTTCAGTTTGTTCGACGTTAAGTAAAAAATTTGTATGCGTACATGTTTATGGACTGTAGCGAATATGACGGAAGATATAACAGCGGAAGCGTTGGTGATTTAATCGAAAATTACGAACTTATTATGAGGCTGTTGTGATGTGTGTTGTGGTTTTTTAAATATGGAACTGTAAAAAAAATGGTGTTGTCTATGGAAAATATTTTTTGAAGTGCATAATAAGAGTGTTGTTATGATGGCTGCGTGGGTATGGTTGACAGCACTGCTTTGTGGTAGTCACGCGGCAGTGTTGCCGCCGCCCTGGGCGGATGTTAGGCGAAACCCATGCGCTGCGCATCCGCGAGGCTGGCTGATGCTGTACTGGCCGTCGGATGGCAAATGCTACACAATTTATAAGGTTGGTATGATTGATAAAAACAATATTGCCTTGACAACTGTGTATTCTATTCTAAGGTAACGTGATAGAATGATAATAATGTTTATATGGATCGGTTAGCATAGCTGTTTTTCAAGGATAGCTAATAATAATAATATAATACGATCAAAAATTTATTTATGATCAGATATTTATGAGAAGATAGGAAACTATTTGTAATTTTATTATATAATCATTATTATTATTATTATTTTCAGTTTTATTTAAGACTATGAATATCGTACATTTACTTGAGTTGAATTACGCTTTTTAAGGTCTCTAAGCCTTACAATTATAGTGTTTCATTGAGTTTTTTTTTTAGTTGATAAATAAATATTAACGCTTAAAGGTTTGAAAGTACCGTCAAATCGAAAAACAGACCGTTTGGATTTAAACTAATTAAACTTTATATCTATTTATATGCTTTTATAATTAAATTCTTTAACTTGGTCGGCATTGTATATTATCGCCTCATGATAAAGGACGTACCTATCGAGCTTTGTAACATTAAGAGTGTTGGTCAAGATGATGATTACAGAATCATATTCAAAATATTATTTAAGATGATAATGATGATAGCTTTCCCCCCAAAATACATATATTATAATCAAGAAATACCCAGTTAGAATTACGTAGTACCGGTACGCGCGTACCCATCCGCCCCTCAGCCGCAGTCTGCGGTAATGATTGCTCAATAGAAACAATCGACTGATTTGATTACCTTCTCACTTCGTTAACATTCACACCGGTACATTATAGGACATTTTTATAATGGCCTATTGTGTGCTGGAATCAACGTGATTGGGATTGATTAATATTAAGCAACTTCAGCGATAAAACATCTTGAATAGACTGCGTAAAGTATCCATTGAAGGGTAGTGTAAGTTATGTAAGACATGATTTTGAGTACAATGGAATGCATTATTTATACAACGAAGTTACACAGTACAGTACATAGAGTTGATAGATGTTGGATAATTAATTTATTATATCATTTTGCATGTCAATTACGGGGTAGGCAGAAAGCAAGAAAAGCGAAATATCTGTGTCCTAATAGACCTGTTGAGCTTTTTCTACATTCGTCATGCACATTCGTAATGGGTATATGAAAGAAAGATGTTTTGTGTGAATGTGTTAAAACGAGAAAGGCCAAGGTCCAATAGTACGGTCATGTACGAAGAACAGCAAATTATAGAATATACAATGCGAATGTTGGTGGATGGAGATGAGAGAGGTGACCAAGACTTACCTATTCGCGGAAAATAGGTAAAATATTGTTTGATGGGGAAGTCAGAAGTCTCCGAAATCGTGTCCATATAAGATATTGATGAAGCAATAAATATAAAGACGAGCGTTCACTCATTCTTATTCTATTTGCTTATTATTAACAATCATGTAGCGTGCAAGTAATTGTGATTAATTTGACATAATATTATTTAGCAATCATTTAAAATTCATTAAAATTTTAAAAAGTTAATATATATTCATCTATTTTAATTTTAATTTGATTAGTGTTGGATAATATTATGAAATGTAACATTCGATTCTTGTATGTGTGGTGGTCAATAGCAATTATTATGTACAGATACAATTAATAATTTATCCATTTCATTTTTATTTAGCGTCTTATTGATGTTGTAAACTGGTTGAATTTTCATTCGATTGATGAAAACGTATATTTATTTTGCGCCTGATTGTGAGTCGGAATTTATTTTTATAGAGTTAATAGGTAATGTTTAACTCCTGTTTGATTACCTTAGTAAAGTTCTGCCTTCTTAGGTAAAAAATGGCTGTGTGGGACTCGTCACTGGGTATTACTATTACTTTATAATTTTTTGAATGACGGTACATATTGTCACATATAAATGTAGTAAACGCTTTACACTCTCTGTCTCTACATTCCTCTGCCTGTCGCTTGGGGAAATACGGGCGCAATGTTATGTTATTCAATTAACGACAATACTTATGTAATGTCAGCGCTTTATTGCAGCACTTTTGTATCGCACAAATGGTTGCATACATCGTGTTAGAATATTGTAACTATTAAAAGCTGTTGCATGCGTTATGAAAGATTCGTGAATTGCAATGGGTCAGTGGGCGGGTCAAAAATATGAACGGTCACGGTCTTTTGAAGCGTGGACGAGACAGCTTATATATTTACATTAGACTGGACGAACCGGTATTGCATTAACAACGTTTGGATGTGTCTGAGTGCTTTTAGTTTGAAAGACATTTTGATGGAGGAAATGATAATCTCACTATGAATGTTTAAAACGAGATGGTATAGTAACGACAAAAAATAAAAGAAAGGCCTTGTGACCTGTTGTAGCCAGACTTTGTTTGATACATGTATTTGATTACATATAGATTTAGAAGATAGAGATTAATGTAGTTGTGTTTTTTATTATTTGTGCTTAAATTTATATGTATGTCCTCACTTGCGTACCAATAACTTGACGAATTAATTGTGAAATTTAAAGCTCAGGAGAAATAAAACTGGTTTCAGAATGTAACGTGTTATCGTATTGCAGATTGTATTGATTGATTGCACATATGTATATACGTATCCAATATTTTGTAAAGTATCCTTGACACAGTGTATTGGTTACACGCTGGCGCAAGCTATCTTACTGGATTTTTGTTACATATCGTTTATATTATACTGTGGCAATTAAGTCGCTTATAGGTTAATTGATACGACGGTATTTATATACCGTAGTGTCATGTGTACATCCCTATGGATGTATTAATATTTTACTATTGAATGTTTGTGAGTCATTTGGGATTAGCAAAGCGAAGGTAACGCCTGTGGCTTTGTTCACATGTCCATAGGCAACGATGACCACTTACCATCAGGTGGTCCGTCCGTTATCAGGTTATATAATAAAAAAGGCACAAGTAGATGTGAAACTGACTATATACTGACTATATACTGTATTTTTTAAAAATATGTGAGTTTATCCTGTACATAATTTAACCGTGAATGTTTTTCTTTTGAACTGTTATTCTCTAACCCTATCTGTGATAAACGTGTCCATGACATTAATTTCGATAGTTTTACGTTTTATTAGATTTATTTAGGTCGCATTCTCTTTGCAATAGTTTGGTTCCTACTTACCTATTGTATTGTAAAGTAATTTATCGTGGAATTTATGTAATTATTTTTATATGTTACACATATGATAATATTCTTTTGTAATTTATTTAATTTACTTATCAATAAGAGCCTGCTTTAGCCATCTATTGTATTTTTTTGAGGTATTCAAATTCAAATTTTTTTTTTATGCCATTATAAATTACATGTATACATTTAATTAACGTCAAAATTATGTGCATTCAAATAGCCTTCTGCGTACCACAGTAGGCATACTTTTATCATAATGTATATACATATACGATGCGATATGGTACTCGTACATTTGTAATTATAATCTCGTTTGTACTTTCAGTGTGTATTTTGATAAGATACATACATATTTACGGAAATACTTAACGAATTTTACATGCATAAAGCGATTGATGAATATAGAAGAAGCACATCACGTCTCTGGACAATAATAGGGTAGAGATGAACATAAGGATAGACTAAGGGAACTGACGATATAATAATAATAGTAATATTTAAAAAAATTGATATGAAAATGGATTGACCTATCTTTTAGTGAAAACTAGTTAAATAAATAAATTTCGTGAAACGAATTGTTCATATTATCTTTTTGATTAATTCTGAATAATAAGGACATTGATTTTATAAGAATAATAAAATTACGACCTTATAGTATGCGACTAACAAGTATTATAATAATGGTACAAAAAGCTTGGCTAATGTTAATGTATAAGCTGTTGTCGACTGGGTCAAGGATCGTCTTGACTCATATGTCGGTCGTAAATCACACGAGATGTTACTGTGTATAATATGAGGTATATAGTTATGTGAATAAGGATCTCTCTGTGCGGTCTGCAAGTTAAGATAACGTCAATGTAATTTAAGTAAGGTAGTAAATCTCTAGCTCTAAGCGAAAAACGGGGGTAGTGGTAAGGGTGGTTTCAGAATAAGAGAGTTAAGGTCATAGTCTGTCACGCAGGCCAAGGGGGAGGTTAGCAGATTTTAAACGTCTTAGAGAACATTTTTTATTATACTTTAAGGTATGTAGGTTTTCTCGCGATATTTTCCTTCGCCGTTACAGCACGTGATGTTTGATCTTAAAACGCACATTTGTGGAGGTCCGCGCCAGGGTACATACGAGTACCCGGGGGCCCCGGAGTGTAAAGCTGAATTTCAAACCAACAGGCTACCACAGTTTTTAAGTCATTATTTTATAATTAATATAAACTTAATATTTCGTTCTAATGACGTCATAAAGATACATTTGTGTATATACAACATACAATGTTTTCATATTCGGAATGTCGTTACACCTGGACATCTGTGTAAGAATATTAGGGTAGACATATATTGTATATTCACAATGTACACATGGTAAGGAAAGGCGAGTTTGATAAAAATCATTCGTCAAAATTCATGTTAAAGCAATTTAAAACCTTCTTAACAAGTGTTGACGGCTAAAATGGCGTGCGTGTTTACCTGCGTGCACGTTTATGAAATTTACGACCCCGTACACGTTTTAAACTATGCCCCAAACGTGATTTCCGGAATATTATACAAACGGTTTAACTTGTATTACAGTAATATTAGTAGGCTGTACGGGCGATGGCCGCGTTTCAACATCTCCCTTTGGAATTATAACTGTGACTTATGTGGTTATACAATTGCCAGTCGTACAATTGTCAGTTGTACAAATGTCAATTGTACAATTGTCACGTGACTTTTTTCTATTTGGGTCAACATCTTGACGTTAATAATATTATATTGCGTAGTTTTAAAGTATTATCGGAATGTTCACTGTATGTATAGTTTGTATTATATAAATTAAATAGAATTTATTAATTTCTGTATTAATGGGAGGACACTGGGCACCCTTATCACAAGCTACCTTAGTGTGGGATCAACGATTAAACGTACTTTTTGGTTTTTATTTTTAAATAGATAAAACAGGATAGTATAAAAAATATTGTAACAACTATAACGTTAAAAATACGTACATAGTTTACGGCATTAATAAAGTAACCATTTCAGTAATAATTAAAAAAATATGCAATCGTCAGCTGACTGAACTTCGTGTAATTAGATGTGGATAGAAAATTACGAAAGGAGATCCATTTCCAAAGTTAGAACAATAAAGAAGATAATGGTTAAGTACAAAACTATTCATTGAGTTTTGCAATCCGTACAAAAAGCTTACATATATAATGAAGTATAATAATTTCAAAATTAAAATGGAAATATCATTAGCAACATTACCTATTTTTATCATTTCCCACGGTGATATATAGAGGTGATAAATTTTGCATACCGCACAACAATAGATTTTGTCACATTATCTGTTTGATAAATTTGACAATATTAGAGAATAATACTAATTGGACAGTAGAATTAAGATAATGATTAATTAAGATGTGTCTAGATAAACCCTTTGTAATAATTATCACAAGTTAAGTTAATGTGTGTGAACGTTTATACAAGTACCTACCTACAATTATTTGAGTTTTATTTTGTGTGTTTGTGTCGCGACCAAATGTTATTGTGCCGTGTAGGTACTCGTACATCAGTATACACACTGCGGCAAAGTTCGAGCCTAGGATTGTAAACTCTACCAGTAATATTCCGTAATGTAACCAATTCCAATAGTACACAGTAATGTAAGAGTTGTAAGTGGAACAATTACTGAGAACAGCACTATAACATGTTCAGCTTTGTCGCAACAACATGTTCATGTGCGCCTGTTCATATTGCTCACGCAAAGCGATCCACGTGTGTTTTATACGAAAGCATAGTCGTTTTAAAATTTTTGTATTTGCTCAGTACAGTGAATATTTGTATAGTGATATTTGGTTTTAAAAACACTTCGTGGTTTTCATTTCCATTTTTCCTGTTTCCTTGCTGACTTGGCAGCATATATTTTATGAAAGCCTGTATTCTTTTTTTGTAATATTTCTTCTGTGTCAGTGTAAAATTATCTTACGTGTTTATATATTGAATTGTTTATAATAATTTGATTATTATTAAACTTTTACGATTTCTTGTTTTCAGAAAGGCCATCCTTGTCCAGACACGCAAGAACTGAGTCCAGGCCGCTGGGGTGGCAGAACGGTGGCGGAGTGCAAATGCCCGCCCGGAACTGCTCAACTGCCTCACACCACCACCTGCCACAAGCTGTTCGAGAAAGGCCCGTGCAGAGCTGGCGAGTACTTCGCGCCTGTGGAGGAATCCTTCAACAAGCGAGGGTAGGTAAGCATCAGATTGGACATGTCAAAAATCAACCGAATGTCAAAATGGTCCGTGTTCGTAGTAGAAGTGTCAGATCCGATGCGACTTCGCAATGATTAGCGGGAGCTCATGTAGAATTACCTCATATAAGTTCGACACTAACTTGAATATCTTCTGTTGATTTTAATGCAAGTATAAAAAGATAATGAAATCGCATTTACTGCTTACTAGTAACCTTGAAGCTGTAATGGCTAAGTCGACATCATAACATCGACAATTGTGTCATCAGTTTCATCACGGTATTTCCACGTGCACCGTTGCCGCGAATTCTCCTATTATGTCGTAATAATATGACGTTGTAAGGATATTATGCTGAGTATAGTGACTAATGGTATATTTCGTATGCCAGCGAGCGTCAGGGCATGTGCGTGAGGCCGCAGCAGTGCGCTGATGAGACCTTGCTCTACTGGCCCCCTGATGGTCGCTGCTACTACAGGCATACCCAGGGCCCGTGCTACACGGGAGCGGTGCTGGATGTTGGGACTGATGGATTGGCTAATTGTAGTGTGAGTAATAACTAAGTAGTACTTACATAATTTATAAATTGACCATATTGTTAGTCAAACAAAATCAATCTATTCAATTTTGAACTTTGTTGTTTGTCGTTTTAATTATTTGGAGACTCTTCTTCTCATCGCTTTGATCTCATTATAATAATTGGATTTATAGTCCTTCGATAGCGCAATTATACCTACTGTTAAAATATTCATTAATTTCAAACTTTCTTAACATACCTATGAAAAGATATATTTTATCATTGTTTCTGATCATATTTCTTATCTAATAGTATTCTCGTTATCATAACTTTTTTTATTGTAGAATTATGTGGTTTCATTGCGATCTTATAATGAAGTAAAAATTACTTTGAGCATTAAAACAAAATGTAAATTGTAATAGAAAATGAGAATATTAAGTAAATATAGCAATAGTTAGTGAAAATTATTATCGCTTACATCTCCCTTTATGTTTTAACTTTTCAGTGTACCGTCAGTAGTCCCCACTACTGGCCATCAGATGGTAGCTGCTATGCGCATTACTCCCGCGGCCCCTGTGAGCGCGGCCAGCTGTTCCTGCCCGGCGCCAAATGTGGCTGCGAAGTCCACCTGCCACAATATCACAACGCTACTGGAGGATGTTATGAATTAGGTAACTTAGTTTGTATGGACACTTAAATAAGTCAAGTTGATCGTTATTCGACAATCGCGTGATCATAAACGTGAATATGATCATTACGTTCATATTCATGTTCATGATCACGAACATGAACATGAACCTGAACGGGACTTTATATTTATCTACCTCGCTAAAATTACTTTGACATTAATTAAGAAAGTTATTTAGTGAATTTGCACTTACAAATCCTGCTATCTATATACCATTACCGATCTTCACGTTCCCCGAAGACTGTTGCACCTTGTGTACCTATATAAGACGATGTATACGAATCTCATGAAATGTCTGTTTTTATCTAAATTTTAGGCATCTTCTAAATATTATCAACCAGTGGAGCACATAAAATTATCTTATATTTCGTATCCATTACAGAAACAACATCTACGAACAACTTGTTCGTATTTCTATTGAATTATATATTTATGTTCTCCCGACCCTTTTCACAAGCGTTGATCCTAACGCAGATCTAAGATTCCGGTCCATCAGGTACTTTGTATAAATAATTAAATAGACGTGAATACTTTAAAAGCCTTACCGTCTTACTTAAGTAGTTCCGAGAATCCATTCTATTGATTTCTTCTCAATCCCTGGCAATCAGTTCGTGTAGAATTGTACTGTTTTGTGAATATTTTATCAGCCATATCACACCTATGCCTACCATTGGCTAAAGCTAGCTACTGTTCAACAGATTCAATCGGACCCTGTCCCAAAGGACACTTGTTCTCCATCTCCGAGGTGTCTGCGCGAGGGTCGCGGTCAGAGTGCAAGTGCAAAGCGTTCCATGCTAGGGCCATCGACGGGGCTTGCTACAGACTGTATACAAGAGGACCTTGCGCTCACGACGAGATGATCGCCAGAGGAGGGAGGTGTACTAAGGTAATTTTTTATTTTCTGTGTGCAGATTAAAATGTTGAAGTAAAGTAATTTCTCATATGGAATAGGAGTTCTAACAGTCTCGTCCAAAGGTAGTAGGAGATTCCTTGCCATCCCTAAATACTATTTATTTGGAAGCTTTGGAAATTTACACATTTATATAGGAGTAGTAGGTACATAGAGCTAATTTGGAAAGTATTATTTTGTTCGCTTTCACCGAAATTTATGTTTTTATTACCACCAGCAGGCGGATGTTTTAGGGATTTATGATCTATTATAAATGTGGGTAATTTTTTATGTATATATAAACCATTGATTAAATAATCATCATCAGCCTATATATCGATTAAATGATAATGAGATTAAATTAGTTATTTTACTTATTGGAAATGCCCTATGACAGAAATTCTACGCTGGATCAATGAAAGGATCATTTCGAAGATAATTTGCCGTTTGAGTGCTTATGTTATTATTGAATAAATGTACTTGCTTAACACATATATGGCTTTTTAAGAGGGTCACATTTGGAGTATAATCAAGTATGAAAACATTCAGCAAACCTATTTACATTAGCTTACTACTATAACTGGTCCCGGTGGTGTCGGCAGGTGCCGTGCGCGCGCGGGCGGCTGTACGTGCCGGAGCGGCGGCGCTGCTACCGGCCCGGCGCCGCCGAGCCGTGCCCCGCGGGCGAGGTCGTCGCCTTCGACTTCGACGCGCGCCCCGCGCTCGACGGCCTCAGCCACAACGGCGTCTGCGCCTGCGGGAACGGCGTCTGTTCCAGGAGAGATGTTAGTTCATGTCTTATATGTACATACATATATGTAACTATCTAAAAAAGTAACGTACTCCCTGTAATCGCCGAAACGGTAGACAGACGGATGCAGGACACTTCTACGTTTCACCAGTGACGTAACGAAGAATTAAAAATGAGCGAGGAGGCTTTTCCCAGACATGCGTGCCCTGTCCTAGGACGCCTCATAATAAAATACGCTAGTTTTAAAATTATAAATTTTGATCTGAAATCGTGATTAACGGTCCAAGTGTGTACTTCAGGCGATTGTTCTATCCTCAAAAGTAGCACTGTGTCTATGACTCATTTCTAAATAACCAAAAACTAAATGCAGTCATACTGAAATATGCTAATTTGACTAAAATAATATATGCTTACACACTTACAGCTGACAACTTATTGACAATTGATTAATTGATTGAACTATTGGTACTAATAATCCTTTCTATGGCAATGTTTGAGGTTGGCTACAGTTGTACATGATAGAAGTTGCGACTTGCGATGGTTGTCTTTCCCTATATTACTCTCTTCATATATGTAACACGTAAAAGAATGTAACATCGTGCCTGTAATCCCTGATGAAATAAGCAGAGGAGAATAGCAATTACACTCCCACGTTTCACTAGTTACGTTTACGTTTGACTGAGGAATAGGGGATTAGCCCATTGCTATGCACAAGACAATATGTAATATCCACTAATCCAATAATCCACTTGGGAAGTCGCTAGACTTAAACAGTTTTATAGGATTGCAGGTGTATAACTCTCAGGACCTCAAATTTTTCTGTTTACAACTTGTATTTAAGTTAGACATCAGTTTATTCTAGTTAAACTTGTTCTTCCAGGTGGAAGCCTGTTCGAGCCGCAAAGGATCAGCTCCATTTAACGCAACCTGCCACATCCTCCACACCCAGGGCCCTTGTTCAGAGGGCTCCTGGCTCGCCCGGGACGTTCGGGGACGCGTGACGTGCCAGTGTCGACCCGACACAAATTGCAACACTAGTCTCGATAAAAGCTGACAAAAACAATAATCGTACTTAGCCATAGTGGTGTTTTGAGGACTATAAGTGGATAAATACTCGTGAATGCGGTTTCGTATGGATTACGGATAAATTATACACGACTCATCGTTGATTACAACGAAAGTACTAGGAAGAGAAACTGAAGAAAAACCATATCAGTGTCATGGTGTTGATTATGAAGAGGACATTGTCAGCCGGCAATGTAACGGCTGCTCCACCAGTGTTGCTGTCTACAAGCGAAGATGACGTCATCACCCGGAGGTTCTGTAGTCGAGCACGGTGATAAAAGTTGCTTTGGTGGACACTAATTGCGCACTGATCCGGATATGCCTTATTATATAATAACAGATACTAAATAATATAAGGAATGTATTCTGCATTCGGTGCTCTCTGCATGCCCCGTAAGGGACATGGTGTGATCATACAGTAATTACTATAAATTTTAAAAATTATAATAATTAACGAATAACTATCATTCTCTGCCTGCGATTCGCTAAAAAGGTAATTTAAATTTTTTAAAAGTAAGAATGCCTTGAAGTCTTAAGAAAGATGCCTTGTAGTTCTTCATAATGTTCTCTAAGGCGTGTGAAGACTGTGGCCTTAAATCTTCTCATTGGAAGAAGATACTCGTCCCCAATGGTGAAAGAGTGGAGATGTGTATATAGTCTATAAATGCGTGTAATGTTAAGTAAGTAACGATTATCAGGAACAAACATAGTGTCTTCCAAAGTACTTTAAAATTAACAGGAACATATACTTGGTTTAAGCTGCTCGTGGTTCTCACATGGTTGTAAATAGCTTAAATAAAGTTACACAATATTGAACTAGGCCTACTTTAAGATGGTTGACTACGTGTGGCCCAGTTACAGGTGCGTCTCTGTGGTTCCGGGGCTAATTTGATAGCTGACCTCTCAGTTCGCCTGATGGGGAATTTCTGAGGGATATGATCGTTTCCGATTTCACAAAAGACAGGAATTTGGTTAGAGGAAACAGTCATAAATCGACTTTCTTCCTATTTAAATACGCAATTAATTAGTTTTGATTATTATAATATAGTTATTTATTTAATCTGTTGTAAATATTTTAAGCTATATTATATATTGATCTCGTGAGATAATAATAATAATCGTAGACAATAATTCGGTATAGTATAAACTTACATAGTGTGTTTAGTGTAATGTGAATGGTGCTTATATTTTATAATACTGTGACGTAGGTAGCGCTACTTGTAAATTTATATTTATAATTTCGAAAATAAATTATTTCATAAAAATAAATAGTTCAACGGTATATATTAAAAATAATGACGCCATCCGAATGAATTGAAAGTCAAATACATGATATAAAGATCGGATTTTTCTAGTGTTTGTTAATATCGGCACTAAATATATATTTTTTCCTATATAACGAGAAAAAATAACAAATATGTGTGTTGAAATAAGTAATAAAAAATTGAAATAAAAGAAATGCGTATATACATTATTTTGTTTTATTTCTAGTGATTTAAAAAGCATAAAATATTTTGGAGCGCGGCTGAGTGAGGTGCTCCATAGTTGTATAGTGGGACTGTCCAACTTTATGTGGATATTATTAGGATAAGACAATTTAAAAGTTGCCAAGATTAAAGTTAGTTCTCTAATTGCATCAGACGCGCGGTGAGTGCCAGCTGATCTAGTTTATATTATAGCCAATCGTTAGAGCAATACTGATTCACAACTTACACCTTAATCCTAACGTAATAAGGTTTAAAATAAATTATATTCTGTATAAATCCCAGATGGGAATATTTTAGATTTAATTAGCCATTGTTTTTTTTTATTTCCCCAGTTATTTATAAGTATATTGTGAATTTTATTAATATTATCAAATAGCTATAAATCATATAAAATAGAATAGTAAATGTATAATATTCTTGTGGTTAAAGCTTTCTCTTTCTGTTTGGAGATGTGCGATTCTCTAAGTCAGGTGAAGACTAAACACAAGCGTATAATAGCAGACTCTTTTTAACCCTTCCTTATTTTGTTTGAGAGGCGGCCGGTGACCATAGCAGCGAGTAAAGGGTTATAAGAGAGAAGGAAATATATGTATGATTAATGAAATGAGCCTGGAAAGGTAATTAAACTTTCTTATAAATTTGAAATTTACATATTGCAAGTAATTTTTTAATATCACAAAAAATATTCTTGTAATTAATAATATAGAAAATTATATTTTAATACAAAGTCTTTATTTTCAATAACTTAATAATACTCTCTATCCTATGTATGGTACAAAAATAGTCAAAAGTTACATTAATAAGTGATGCTTGTCTAACGCTAATATAATACACATTTGGTTTCGCTTTTCGTTCTACTGGTCCTTCAGTTTCGTTTGTGATTTTCCTGAAAAGAGAACATAAACTTAGTAATTTATATACAGTATGTATCTATTGTTATTAGGGGATTACTGTAACTTATATATAGAAGTATTACTGTAATCGTTTGCTACTAGCTCCTCTAATTTATTTGGATGAACGGCGAAGTAAGACGGCAGCATTTATTTATTTATTTAATAACGTTGCACCAACAAAAAGAATACCGTTACAATTTCTAAATATAAAATATCCTATAATAACACTGAGTGCCACCTTAATTATATGGCAAACTACATGCACACGAGCTAATTGTAACAACTAAAATAATTTAAATTATAAATACCATTGGTAAAATAAAATGTGAGCAAATAAATATCAAGAAATTAGGTCAGTTAATATTCTTCGGACACAAAACAATTATTACAAGGTACAAATATTACTTCCAATTAATGTAATTATATATTTGAGTATTGATGAGTTGAATACTGACGATAGTACTCGAATTTAAGTATTAAATTTGATTACTTTTGCATTATCGTCTTAAAGAGAGATGGGGACGAACGGTGGCATTCTTATAAGGGATTTTGCGACGGAAGTTATATTATTTCAACTGCAACTGACTACTGTAGGTATTGAGGTATTTAACGTAAGTATTAAATGAGTATTCACAATATCATGTCACACATGTTACTTTGCTGTCCGCACTGGACCGGTTTGAAACCCTTATTATATTGAAAGTATAGAGGACTGAAATTATTATTTTACCTCAATCAACTCGCCCGAATTGCCTTAACCCAGTTCATTATGGAAACTCACACGTTTAAATTTAGTTTAAACATGTAAAGAAGAAACAGTCTGTTCGACTCTGGTTTTTTAAGATTGTGGGAATTGTTTTTGTTATGTAATAATTTCTATTTTTTTTCCACCAGATATGTAATGGAAATAGGTGATATTTACTGCTAAGAGGTATGTTATTGGCCTCGTTCTTCGTTTTATTTTTGAAAATTGATATTCGTTACCAGTCAACATTGAATTGTTTATTATTTTTCAATCGTCACGCGGTATGGTATTAGATTTACGTATTTCGATCGTCAAATGCCTTCATGAAAACTTTTAGCGTAAAAGAAACATAAAATTTCTGTTTAATTTCAAAGTAGGTATCTATGTGAAAGTCGAAAGTTATAGTCTGCGGAAATTCAGCGATGTTCTAATAGATTCTTGTAACATCTCCGCGCTTTATACCCTTTACTTACGCCACTTTACCAACTTGAACTTTGTTAGTTTTAAGTTCTTATCAACTGTGTATGTTTGATTATTATCTTCAACTTAATACTTCATAGACGTGCTTAGCACATTACATTTTTTTCTAGTTTATCTCAATATAAAAGCATCGTTTTTATTAAAATCTGAGGAGATTTTTATAAATTTATATTCCATTGAACAATTATAACGGTTTTACATTGTCTGTATGGGTCTAACTTGTCAATATACGATGTCTTACCGAAGTATATCCTGTAAACTTGGTTGAATGGCATCTCGATGGCGACCGTCGCTAATACAGATACTGCGAGGATAACTAACATCTCTGGTATGTATATCTGGAACAAATAATAGACATTTTAATTTTAATAGTCTGCATTATTATCAAAAAAAGGAATTTTCATTGAACTTTAGTAATTTTTGTCATTAGTTTTATTAGTTACTACGGACAGTTATAATTCCCATTTATTGTCAAGTTCTACTATTTAGTCTGAACTGTATGGTTTTAGCTTTTTTCTCTAAAGAATTTTCATTAATCGATCTAGAAAAAGAGAGTCTCGGTCGCGTTCGTGGAGCCGGAAATGACCACATCTACGCTCGATGGTTTCAGAAATGTGTCTTTGACATGGAACAGTACAATTTTACAGCCATCATCTTCATATAAAGAGCCTCACAAGCAACAAGGGCGTGTAGTAGTCCGCATGCCGCTGCACGCCGACGTTGTAGAAGAAGATGGGGAACTGCGTGAGGTAGATCCCGTACGCCACTTTGTTGAACAGCTTGAAAACGTTCCACTCCACGAACATTGTACCAATACCTAGAACATCAAAAGGGAATATCGGTACCTAATAATGATAATTACATTTTCAGTAACTTCATACACGGTTTTTTTTTAGTCCAAATCAAATCTGTAAGGTTCGATAAGTTCGGCCCCTCCGTGCTCGTTTTCTATCGCGTAATGTAACTGGCGTGACGATGTAATTATAGTAATAACTGTTCTTCATCTATGTTAAGGTGACGTCACTCCACATGTGACGTCACTCCACGGGTTTTATTAATGTTGGTAACGATATAACGTCTTACCACGGTATTAGGTTCAATATTCAATATTTCCGTGACACAAACGCCCACCCTAATTGGCGTGGCACCGTCTGTTTACTAGATCGTTAAACAAATGGTAAATGGAAGCTTGTGGAAGGGTGACATAACCATTAAAATTATATGTAAGAATACATTAAGACATCCTATACTAAAATGCACGTATTCTAAGTTATTGAGTACACGATACTTTTTTTAAACGTTTTGAGTTTACGTTGTGAATTCTATTGAAATTCCATGTCAAATGTATTGGTTTCCATTGATTTGGTTATGTGTAGAAACATTAGATTTATGTTTTGTTATATATGTGTGTATACAGTAAATGACATAAATACGAGTATATCTATATGTAATATTGACGTCATTCATACAAATATTTATGTCAAATGGATACCGAATCTGGATTCGGAACCGGTGGATCAGCAGTTGGAGTCCGCAACTGCTGGACCAAAGATCTAACAGTCTTATTCAGGTGGTCAGACCGCTTGAAAGGAGAAGGACCTGTGTTATTATCATAAGGCATCATAATTGTTGTGTTACATCCGTGACATACACAGTGATGTTACCTGCGTAGTCATTGCAAATGGCCCAGTGCGTGAGGCACATGAACATGCCCCACAGCACGGGGGCGAAGGCGGCGAACAGTGCCGCGGGCTGCGGCTCGTAACGGTAGCCCTCCAGCCCCATCTCGTACGGGCTGACGATTGTGAACGCGGCCAGACCGAAGCACGTCGCCCACAGCAGGCGGGTTTGGTTCTGGAAATAACCATTGGTTTTTTATCGATGAGACAATCGCAAATTCCCGAAACTATTCGTGTATAAACAGTGACTAATCAAGAATAAGCACATTTGGTTTGGTGTAAGGATGGTGTACCTAATAAGAGTTTCATTGATCGTAGTCAATTTAAAATGAAACCAACGACAGACTGCTCATCTTCACGATAGAAGAATAAGTTTATGGAGCAGTAATCTTTTTCTAGTTTGTAATGTTTATTGAGGTTTCGATATTATAACAATTGCTGATAATACTTCAATACGCTGATTCAATATACATTGACACCAATGGATGCTCCAATTACAAATTACATAAATATTTTGTGCAAACTTTGGTATTGAAAGTAATAAAGATGTATTCGTATTCAAATACTCAAAATGCTTACGTAAAATATGTACCACAGATAAGTGACACCGAACGTAATAAGCGAACTTTAATTAAAGTTAAGATTACTAACATCATTTAGTTTGACATAAGTCTTCTTGGTTCTGATAAAGTACGCCATTGCGACGCCGATGAGATATATCGTAGCTCGATGGGTAGGCAGAATGTAGGAATAGCGTGCAGCGTCTAACAGTTTCTGGACTCTGGAAATAAGCAAAATCAATTTTAAAATACATGATGTGATTTGTGATGTGATCCAAAGTGGCTGGCAGCAGTTGGATGCAAAGAGCTGAAGATCGAACTCAGTGGCGTGCTATTGGAGAGGCCTATGTCCAGCAGTGGACGGAAATAGGC
>DWDT01000296.1:0-22928 GCA_018245595.1 Microceris scylla
CGATTTATTATCTATTCCGTTCAAAGCGCTTTTGAAATAGGAATGAAGTAATCAAGAGTTGTAAAAATTATTAATAGAATACTCGATGTCTATTGTACTCTTCCTTTTCATAAATAGACGCTTTTTACACTTTCAATAACAATTTAAAGTCGTACAATTTTCAAGCACAAAGAAAAGTGAAAGCATAACTTGAAGCGGCGCTTTTAAATCTCACTTAAAGGTATATCTTAAAATGTCCACAATAGTACATAAGACATTAAAAATCACACAACTTTACTAATAAATAAATGTATGTATATGTCACCTGTGTCACCTGAATTTTTCGTAGTATCTGCTAGAAGAACGTTAGGTGCCGGTACAAAACTTTCCAACGATGCTTTGCCATTATAACTTACATTAGCTACAATAATAATACACAGAACTAGCAACTTCATTTCAAAAATGGAACGTGAAACTTTTTAAATTGGTTAAATTTGAAATTCGAACTGGCCGTAGTCGTTCATGAATGCGGCAAGGTAAAATGCGAAGTTAGCGCACTGCCAGACGCAGTGCGCACGTAATGGTGTTCCAAACAAAACTAGTCGAGATTCCGCGGAGGTGGTTTGCACGTTCCGGCCGGTTACACCGGTCTTTCCGTTTACTGATTTGAATAAATCGAAACACTTTGAACGGATCAAATTATCAAATGTTTATATTTATAAATTTGTATAACTGTTTTTTGCGCTGGCCGAATTAAACCTGATATATCGTTAAATTGATTATTTAATGTACATTTATGATATTTTTATAAACCTATTTATCAACTTATAAATTATAAATCTAAACAATAGAACTTATGTTCGATGAACAATAGAAAAAACATGTTATGATCTTGGAATGACGGGGTCAATGGCTCGATAACAACGATCGTTAGCCAGTACTAATAATGTTCTCAACTTCTAACATGACTTTTTTCTTCACAGATAAAAACTATAACTCAAAATGCTTCATTTATTAAAAACGAAGAAAACTGTAATAACTGATGTGTAAAAATTCTCAGATAAAAACTAAATTTCGCAAAAAATAATACTTTCACAAAAGGAACTTAAAAATGTTCTAGCTTTAACACACAAATTCGCCAGTGAAAGCCTCATCGCACACCTATTTGTGTCATTTTGTAACAATATGTACATTGTTATGTTTGAGAGTTGTTTATAAATTTAACGATTGTAGGTAGAAACGCAAAACACTTCAAATATCAGACGATACGTCCTCAGAAGTACTTAGCTTTTTAATCATTTTGCTACTATAACATAAATATTAGTAATGTTTCGTAAAGGTGACATATATTCCATTTGAGACCAGGTACCCACATAAAAGAATCCATGACAAATAAAATACTAATGGGAGCTTTTCAAGGGTGGATTATCTAAAATCAGACGCAGCGTCAGTGGCCACTTAGCTTGCGAAACATTTCGCGCCATAACTGTCGCTAAATGTCAATGAAAATGACGGCCACAGATGTGTACTAAAAATTTTATTTTAGTCAACTTCTATACAAAACTGGTTTTTGTCCTTGACCTTCGTATTTGTAATCTATCAAAGAATAACACAGTGACTAAGTATATGTATGTATTTTATGCTTTTACATAAAACAAATCAAATTTGATGATAAAAATTTACCCTCGAGAAAATATCGACTTTAAAAATGTGAAACTATGTAACTTTGCATACACATCTTGATAATCTCAGTGAAAGTAAAAACAAAACTGAAGTATTATACTTTATTAATGACTTGTAAAATGTCTATTTTGAAAAAACTTTCTTAAAACTACCAAATTATATTTCAAGTACACATTACTAATGATCATGGTCCGCTTGAATTTATATATTCACTTCTTACTGTATTTGCATAGGTGATATCACTCCATAAATAAACCTTTAGAGAATCTTGAAAAATTTTGTTACACCTTTTGCCCGCGATGTTTTTAAACAAAATTGTTGCTGATATTGCAAATAAAACACACTTAGGCATGTAACAACTTTAATCCTAGTAGCGTTTTTCTCAAGAATTTTACCACATACCTATGTATATGTCTAAAGTGCATTAATAGATCTATGATATTGCAACCAGAGCAACTTCCTCATTGCAGTGCACTAAATACCATCAGATGAGATGAATCTGACAGACTTACTTTTGAAACTTATTACTTTTTCATACCGTTGCTACACTGGCTGATTATATAACATGAGATGACTTCTCAATGTTCTCATTATTATTAATAGGACTAATGTACCAACTGAAAATGTTACTAAACATTAAGTGCAATTCGATTTATCTTTTTGCTTTCCTTTCCTCTTACTTTATCGTACTAACTCATTCACACATTCTCGTTCCGTTCAACGTTACGACCCGTTTGGCAAATCGACGACCATGTCGGTCAGCCGTGCAGTGCCCCAGACAAACACGGCTGGGAAATAATTATGGAATATTTTAGATATTTTACTTTTTTTGAATCTAAATTTGTGTTTGTGTATATGCCTTGCACATTTATCAATTGTACTCACAAAAATATCTTAGTGTCTATGTTCATACTATATTTTTATTAATGTTGTGGTCAATGAAATCTAATTATAATACAAATATGGTGCGAATCATCCCATTAAGAATGATTTTCTTATTAGATACTATTAAAAAGCTCGTGTTTGCAAATAATTCAATTAGGGCAACTCCTTACACTCCGCTTTCAGATCTAAAGACATTAGCTTACGCCTTGATTACATTGTCATGCCTTTCTATATTATCATGAGTTGAGTTTTAATACTTAACAACAGTGATAAACTTGTACATTGCCTGCAACGTGGTGGCGAATGTATAAATGTTTACTGGTATTATATCAGCTGCCAACACCATTATTGGTTTCTGCGCTTCCAACAACACCATATACACCATCTTCTGCGCTTTCACCTCAAATTTTTCCCAACCGCAGCTATACACCGCCCTCTCGAACACTTCCGCAGAATTTATCAGTCTCTGACAGAGGAAACAATACAGAAAAAATACTAGAAAGCAATAAATCAAAATCGGACTATACTGCACCCATTCTTGAAACGGAAGATAAAAGAACAAACAAATACAAACTGCATTTGAACCAAAATTGACCCCCAGAGGCACGCTATACAAAGCTTTGATAATGTTGATGATCTCCAAAATTCGAGTGTGGCGTTCTATCAGTCCCGGCAACTTTTCTTTTACAAGGTCGTTGAGATCGTCTAACTTCTCTTCGTCATCAAACATCATGAATTCCTCCGATAGTATCTCGTACGTGGCTGTGGTATGAGCTATGAGGAGTAATAACAGCGCCTGGTAGTTCAGAACTACCGTCATAATTGTCACCTCTTGGATAGCCAATATGGCGACACAGATCTGCTTGTTTGGTGTTGCAGTCAACGGTTCTAGTCCTGAAAGTATATTAACATTGTTTTTATCTCGCTGCACACGTCGGAAGCTCATGAGGAAGGATCTCGTACGGATCAGAAAGTAGTCGGGCCATCCCGAAAAACGCACGTGAGTTACGCCGGTACATTTATAATAAAGTTAAGGCATTATTTAAAATTATTTCAGTACATATTACGTCTTACCCACGCAAGGTGTCATACAGAAATTATTATTCGTTACATCGGATCGATGAGGTATGTATATAAAGAATGCATCCAGTAAATTAAACCCGTAAAAAATTAACAAAATCTTCTTTATAACCGCCATATACTTCGCGTGTTTCTCTTTCAAATAGGCAGACTGTCTTGAGAGAACGTCGCTTTGTTTCACCATATTGAGTACAGTTCTTAAAATTGGTCTGTTAAAGAGAATAAGAAGGCGATTAATCAAACTGAAGTGTCTGTTTGTAATATCAAAATAATAGCTTTTTAATAAGTGCATGTGAAAGTGCATAATATGGTAGAAATTTCAAAAACTCATTTTTTAATTTTTTTGGATGTCTGTCCGTCTGTATGTTCCGGGTAATCTCCGAAACGGTTGGTTTGATTTCAACGGAACTTTTGCTGACAGATTGTTGATATATAAGGAATACCTAAAGATAATATTTTTTATTCTAGAAAAACCCTAAACTGAAATAGCCGCAAACGGAGTCGTGGGCAACAGCTTCTAGTATATATAAAAGCAATGAGTAAATGAGGGGTTAGAATTCAGCTTTTCACTCCAGGGAACAAATCGGGGCATCTCTTTTTTTACAAAATTATGTACGCATCGCGAATAAAAAATGACTTTTTGTAACAGTGAAATAAAACACCGCGGGGGAACCTGCACATCTCAGAATGCTCGATAATATTCTGTGAGGTATATGAATCCTGCTAGCCCGTACTTGGCCAGCGTGGCAGACGATAGCCTTATCCTTGTCGATCTAAGAGGGCTCTTTCTAACATTGGAACTACAAAAGAGTTCACGGTGCATGTGATCGTAATGAAACAAACTGCTAATAATAAGATAATATTAAAGATACTAAAATACTCTATTCACGGTTTGCTTGCATGCCACAACAGCTGCATCTGTTTCTAGCAACAGTATTTGCGTTATTGAGTTCGAAGGTTAGACAGACAAGCTAAAACACGCAGCATGCGAACTTGCTCCAAATAATAGTGGTCACACATGTACGTACCTACACGCTGCAGTATCCTTAATCAGATCTCTAGCATGCCTACTTACAGCTTATATTAAACAAATACAGCTTTTGTTTGATAATCTATTAAATAATAGCATTTCAATATTCTTTCTCATAATATTGATATAAATATTGATACATTTCGATACGTGATATTAATATATTTTGACATTTAAATGGGTTCAGAAATGTATGTTTAATTACATCTATTAAATAAAGTATATTTTTGTAAAGTATTGAAACTTATAAAAACAACAAAAGCTTAAAAAGTTTCATATCGACGTAGATGACACAGTAGTAACTCACAAGAATTTAACTATAACAGTTGTTGTATCAAATGCATCTGAATAAATAAGCCTTACCTCTTCTTCAGAAACCAATAGCTATTATTTGCGGTTAACGCAAGTATGGAGATGTTGACATAACTCTTGATGAAGTCTCCAGCACCCTGAGCATACTTGATTTGAAATACCGCACTGCCAACACCGTATACGTAAAGCAGTAGCGTTATATGAAGTATCCAGAATGGTGCTATAAAACATAAATATATGTACGTATTTTTAATGTTGAATTGTAAGCAAAGTATATTTTTTTTAAAACTCTTTATGATATTTTAATTATGACATTTTATCTGTACATACATCTTTAATCTAGATATAAAGATAATTGCACGTCAGAAGTGATTTATGTGTATATACTCGTATATGTATATTTATGATTTTAATTATTTCGTATAGAGTGGCGTACCATCCCTCAATAATACATCTATCCTAAAGAATCCTATCTCTCCTAAATCCTAATTATCCTAATCTTATTCATCTTAAAAACATTAATCCATATTAATGAGAATATATTTATAATTCTGAAATAAAGAAGCTCGATTTGTTATCTTCCCTCTCGAGAAGCTAAAGCTTTAGCTAGATAAATTACATCGTACCGTGAATTTTGTCTTGAAGGATAGAAAACCCAGCGTGACTAGGCACTATGTTTACCAACCAGACTAGACTATCCAAGCTGTTGTCTTGAAGACGTGATTTTGTATTCAGCAGTGAATTTTTTATGCATTTAAACATGTTTTAAAACACATTAGAATAAAATTTTAAAGCAAATTTTTCGAAACGGAACGTGTCGGATTCACAATCACAATTTAAGTTACGAAGCAAATTCAAAAATGACCGCAGCAGTCTAATTTATACAGATATTATAATTTTTAATACTACGAAATCTTATGAGTCTACTTGTAAAATTGATTATATTTCTCTTACTGTCATTGAACAACAAATAAAAACTGGTTTAAAACATACGTGAATTACAAATCTAAAGGAATGTACATACATATACATAGATTAATTAAAAAAAACCTTTAAATGTGTATCTTACAAACAGGAACAAAAATCTTGCTACCTTGATTAATCTTTTTGATTACACATATTACAAAAATGCTGTTTAAGTAATAAAAAGTATTTCTTATAATTCCCATATGTGCTTAAACGCGTCAGTGGTTTTCTAAGTCCCAGTACTTTAAAAATTATGAACAAACAACAAAACGTACAATATTTTATTCATAAGCATAGAAAGAAAAAATAATCTAAGAAGACATATGATTAAAAAAACTGCTACCACCTTCTATCTAATTATACTATAATACACTATTATTAAAAGGCAGCCAGGAACTCTACACCCTGTTTTTAAGCCGAGTGATAATTATACAGATAAAGAAAAAATATTTATGATTAAAAAGATTATTACTAAGTAAGAAACAAACAGAATTGAAGAACATTATTGTATATGTGAAGTGTGAACATTTATTTTATGTTAAACACTTTAATATTTAGAATCATTTATGAAGTGAGTGAGTGAGTGAGTGAGTGAATGAACTTTAAAATGGGTACAAGAGAAACAACAAGGAAATTCAAGAAACTATATTACTACGACTTTAAATTACAATTTAAAGACCGCGAAAAATCTATATATCGATTGCATAGTGCAAGCAAATGTGTAAATGCGGACAGGCACAACGTTAGCAGCTAACAATATGACCGGCTTCTGAGTTTGTTTCAGCATAAATAACACCAACTTTCGGTCTCTGCAATTAAAATTTTCCCATCCACAGCAATATACAGCCATTTCTAATCTCTCGGTGGCAGTCGTCAATCTTTGTCCTTGCAAACAGTATAAGAAAAACACACATAAGCTGTAACACACGAGCGGCGCAAAATCTATCCATAATTCCAAAGGCACGAACAGGAACAGGAATAAAGACATAGCATTGACACCGAAACCGATTCCCAATGCAGAAGTGTAAGCCGCTTGCAGTTTATAAACAGTTTGTAACAGAAATGAATGTCGCACGATGTAGTTCTTCAAACGCCCAGAAACTTCGTTTAAAGAAAGATCACGCTTTTTGATTTCGCTTAAACTCATTACATCTTCGTAGAGAATGTTATACATTGCGGTTGTATGAGCCAACAGGAATATCAGCGTGATGTCATACCCGACAACTGTTACAATGGATGTTATCTCTTGAAAAGTCAGCGTCAGTATACAGACCTCCCGATTGGGTGTTTCGTTCAATGGTCCTAATCCTGCAAAATTTTGGAAATGAAGACATCGCATTTTTCAAAATGTCAACAGATGATCAAATTAAAAAAAAATATACAAGTTCGTGAAATTTTAAAATTCTTAATAGCAGATTAAAATGTTCTATGCAATTTTAAGTTACTCTGTGGTACCTACTCTGTCAAATTTATGAATGTTTTAAAATTCGAAATGATAAAGCACAGATAATATTTGAGTTGGTTACCAAGACATGTTCCTGTGTTAGAATCCTTCAAACCAACGACCCGCGTGGGTATGAAAACGCAAACGTCGTTTATAAAGTGGAATAAGTAGTACACGATCAAGAAAAACTTGATCTGTTGCAGATACACACGATGCTTCTTGAGAAATGTGCTCGTTTCTTTTACCAGATCGTCATTTTTCGTTATCAGTTTAAGTATTACTTTCTGGTCGGCTCTAAAAAAGATATATTAAATTGTGGCTTTCTTCCGTATATTTATCCAGTTGTTACTGTTGGTTTTTGTTATGTTGTGTTAAATTTTTATGCTAAAATTCTAAATGGTCGAGCGAATTGTATTATGTTATTCTGACCTGGTTAAGCCAGTTAACTTGCACATTTATGTAGAATTTTCATTATTATTTCAATGAATTCACCAATAACAGTAATTCTGCATATTTCAGCTTACCGTCTGTCTTGACCAAAGTGCAAATTGTATAACAAATCTCTAACTTTAAGAAAGTCATAATACGTTTTTAAGATTAGATGTCCCTTAGCTGTAACGATGAAAAGAGCATGGTGAAGAAATCTGTACACCTGTGAGTCCTTTATATTACTCTGTGTGGCTTATAAAACCCACCAAACTTTACTTATGGCCGTTAATAAGTCTCAATCCCATGTTCACCAGCGGAACAAGAAGATCTTCATATACTCATATATACTTACAGAATATTAGCGGTTAGATCGTTCTTTGTTACCCTGCAGTGCTACAATAATACGTAACATTAAGCCTATAATCCCCGAACAGGTAGGCAGAGTGGTACATCCCCACGTTTCACCAGTTACAGTTTTAGTCCCATAATGGAATAAGTAGTGAGTATATTGACATACACCGAAAAGAGATCCAGACTCCGAGTTACCTACTACTAGAAATTTCTACTATAAAAATTAAGTTAGAAAAATCTAATAGTAACCGACCCGGGATTTGAAGCGAGGACCTCTTGATCGACAGTCGCGCTTTCAACCACTCGATCAACGAGGCAGACTATTTAATAAATTGGAGAAAAGAAAATACGGGTCCGTCAGCAAAAAAATTAATAAGACACGCTTATTAAGTAAGGTTCATTTAGCTCGCACCCATTGTATGTGGTATGTTAATAATTTACCTGTTCATCAATATCCATGCGCTGCTGTTGATGATGAGAATGAAGACTGACACGTTATAGAAGCTGTTGACGGTGTCAGTCAAAGTGCTGGCGTAGTACATCTGGTAAACGACGGTTACGAAGATGTACACGTAGAATAGAAGGGTCATATGAATTATCCAGAAAGCAACTAAAAATGAAATACATATTTTAAATGCAGAAGAGATACATCACATCTGTAATGATAAGGATAATCGGGACTTGATGCTACATCCATGACTATACAATGGTTATAACTGATATATTTGCCTGAAAATGGTCATATTTCTCTACCAACCAACGATTTTCTCATTGTGATATGAAAATCCTCCTAATGTGGGTAGTATATTTATAAGCCATATTAAATCTCGACATGAGGTATACAGGAGCTTCCTCTTAATATATTCCATCACAATCACGGCCATGTTGTCTTTCTTCAGCGACAGTTTCATTATAAATAATTTTCGCAGGAATGTCTGAATTCTCACGAACTGTTAACAACTTAATGGATCGTTAAGAAATTAGTACAACGAGTATTAATTGACGTATCTATTATCCAATGATCTATTAAACAATTAAAACAATTTAGATAATCTAACAAACCTCGCAATGGACTATAAATTATTTACATTCAAAATGCATTATCTACCGTCTTCCAGAAATATTAAACACTGATGCAAATATACGTAACAAAAGGAAAGGTTTAGATACAATACCTTTTATGTTGCTATACTTGGAACGGTTCTCCTTCACGGTTGTGGGTGATCTGGAGCATGCTCCACCACGCTTCTCCAATGTGGAGTAAAAATCAAGAGGACATTATCAAAGTCTCTGCAAACATATTACAATCTTATTTTATTATAAAAAAATAGCAATGAAGCGTTACGAAATCTTTTGAAAATAATAATACTGAATGAAACTACTGAATACTAATCTAGTGCTCGCTACCCTTTAGAGGCTATAGCGGTATAATATTTATAATAATGATATTAATGTTAATAAAATGACAATATTCTTTAAAAAGTATTGTTGAAGCTAAGATAGCATGTTCTTGTGTATAGTTTTATGACATTCATCTGCTAAATGCACTGCGCTAGCCATCAGATCTGTACTTGAACCAACCTTGGTATTGTACTTTCAAAATTGTGATTACACAAGTTATCCAGACAGACTTCTACAGAGTCAGCTTTAGTTATACTGAATATGTTTTTACATTTCAATAATTGCATTATGTTTTTAAAACAATCTGTCTATCCTCCTGCTGAGAAAATTAATTTAAAATTTCTTTAATAATTTTCAGCCCGAATTCCTTCTAGTGTAGTGGTTTGAAATTTAGCCTTTCACTTCAGATGTTTTGGCTTCGAATCCTTAATTACATGCGTTTTATAATTAAACTTCACTTGTATTATCAGTGCAGAAATGCATCGTAAGGAAACCTGCGCATCTAGTATTCTTCATAACGTTCTGTAAGGGATTTGAAATCCTAAAAAAGGTATCCAACAGTAGAACGACTAAAGGGATGACGACGAATAATTTTCTCGTTCATTTTACTTGTACATAAAAAACTTTCTCATAGCTTATATCCGTGTAATTTTCGTAAATACATTATAATGAAACGGGGATTCAACAAACTTTTATGAACACATTACAATGAAAAGATTGTCATATGCTCAAATAATAGTATATTTTTATTTTTGAATACTCAGTTTTATAGTTCACTGCTTCGAGCAGTGCGCATAAATAACGCAGTGGTTTTAAAAATTCACACGTACATATAATCATATATGCTTATACACTGACTGCTTATACGCTGATTTAATCGCTGGCTGTAGCGATAAAATAAGAGATTTTAGCAGCCTTTATTTTTTGTTCTCTTCTCAGTCGTGTACTTCATTTCTGAAGGGCGTGCCCGGCCTGAAAAGATTTGCAACGGGAAGTGCAAATATTTTCAGGACGGGCACGCCCGAGCTGCTTCCACTTTGGATGAAAATGAAGCCGTAAAACCCGTAATGATTTTTTTTACATGTGACTTACTAACCTAGCATCCTGGTACCATCCTGGCATCAGTTATAAATATCTTCAAACTTACCCTCCATTGGCCTGAACATCTTAAATTGGCTTACAAACTTTTTGCCATATTTATTAAGTGATATTTTCTCTGGGATTTTTTTATTAATATTTTGAGAAAATAAATGTATTAAGCCGTAACAACTTCGAACAGGACTGTACGAATAGGACAATTATCGATAGTCCAGTCAACATCAGCTGTTCATAACACTATAGGTTAGTTACTGCTAACAGAACTGTAAGGACTGTTATAGGACTGTTACTAAATAATCTATTACGGCTGCCATTAGCATTTAGGAATGTGTTGAATTCGAAATTGGTCCCGGACACAACCGTTAACCATACCAGGTGGACGGCAGCAGTGGTTCTGCTTCGAGCGGATCATCTTATATATACATATTCTACCACTGGATCCAACTGAATCTACTATCTAAAGGTGCAAATAGAATACTATTAACTAGAAATACTATTTTACTTGTTTATCACGTACTAAGAAATGATAGATTACTTTTGAGTAATGTGTTTTGACACATGAGAAAAAACTGCAGATATATCTATAAAAAACGATCCAGTAACATATAAATTGCGTATAAAAAATATAAATGAAAGGAAATAATGTTAGCATAAAAAATTAATCATTTCAAACTGTCAGCTGCTATTATTCCCATGATTTAGCAATTAAAGTAGATCAATTTAGAAAATTGATGAAATTAGCATTTTCAATTGCAGGACGATGTAAATTGCTGTTAATTTATTTTAATAAGTCGTATAACAGAAAGGTATGGATAACGAAATAATATTTAGCAAATCCAAATTTCCAATAAGTGCCTGCCTACTACCGTCTGAATGCATTTCACATGCATAACCATTTTAATTATATTGTATATGTACCGGCTTAACTCACGTGCGTTTTTCGGGATGGCCTAACTAGTTTCGGACCTCTACGAGTTCTTCCTCAAGAGCTCCCGCCATATTCAGCGAGGTCTCGGCATAGACTGCCGGCCATAATCATTTTATTAAAATAAATCAGAGACTAGTACTAGGACGAGACACAACGGCACGCGACTGTATGCAACGGGACGCGAGTGGGCGAGACGCGACTGGACGCGATGCGACACGCCTGGACGAGACGCGACGTGATAGGACGAGACGGGACGTGACGTATTAGTCGGATGGACAAAATTATAATATGGCAAGCGCGCGCTAGTTGTATGCTTAATGAAAGGCTAACTAAAAGGTAAAACAGGGCGGAGTAATGGAAAAATAGGCTGACTACTGCTGAAAAAGACCATATTTTATTGATTGTTGTTTTTACTATAAGAAAGTGGACTTCCTGATTATTATTTTTTTATGAGGAAGTTTAATAAACAACCTTTTAAACTACAACGTAGAATTACTTACAACTAATTATAATTATTCTTGTATCCAGTTATTTTATAGTCTCCATCTGAGAATATAAATATTCATATAAATATAAAAAATAATTGTAATGGCCAAGTAACAACAATGAAGCTGTTGCAGTCAAGCTTTTCTAATATTTTTTCTGTACAATTCAATTTATTGAAATTGTTTTTGTACCTTGTGTACTAAATAAAACTTGTGACATCTATTGCAGTACGAGGACACTACTTCAGCACACTACATTAATACTACTACAATAATAGTAATAAAATGAGTAATAGATGTCGCTGTTTCCACTATATAATTTCATTTTAACGAATACATTCATAGATGGCGTGCAGGTACCTATGAGTCCTATGACAAGTTATACATTATCATTGAGAAAATTTTCACTATTAATTATGTAACTATTTGCTCTTAATTGTATTTTTTTTTCCATACTCTATATAATTTATTACTAAAACTGTTGACTTTAAATTCATTTCTGCATAATAAATTTTAATTTTCATGCTCGGTTGATCGAAGCGCACAACGCAACAAACTAATGCACAAAACCACGGAACATTAAAGTTTACATTTATCTATTGCTTTCTATTTCCTGTTTTAATTATTTCATCGATTCATTATTCAATTATTACAATTTGCTTTTGTGGTTGTATTATTTTCAAAATTTATTAGTCACCTGGAGATTCTCTTTACAGTTCGTTCAAGGTTTATTCTTTTTCCTGAACTTGGTTTAACTGATATACGAGTACAATACTATTGGTCATGTACCTACTTTAAAACATTACATTCTCCTTTGTTCATTTCAAGAGTTTGTAAACATTTACCGACTTACATTCCCATATTTATGACATATTTCTGTACACATAAAGTCCTCATGCTTATCTTTTATACAAATATAGATACGAAGAGATATACTTATTCATAAAGATTCAAGAGAATTATAGATGTTGAGAAGCACCTCAGGTATGGAAGGACAGAGATACTTGGCAGATCAAAATGTAAGCTAATATTCCTACATTGACTCTTTAGTCTTTTCATCGCGACATGTCAAAACAAAAAAACTTTTGTCCTCTGTATTATAATCATTTTTGGCACGAGTATTACACAATATTTTTAAATTTAAACGTATCAACGTTGTTTGCGGTTTCGGGCACTGTTCATACTGCTACACACTACACAGTGTACACTGTGTTGTCTGACGGCCCACACTAATTGTATTTCTTATGACCGTATTGCTACGTCTCCAAAACCGCCGAAAACCGGTTTTGTGTTGATCACATTCACAAAGACGTCTGGTAAGTCAGACAGGTTATTGTTACACTAAGCGTTTTAAGAATATTGGAACTATATGATATAACCAATATACCTATCAATACTTACCTAGGGGCGGTTTTGGACAACACTAATTATAAAAAAAGAAAAACGTTACATAACTAGAAAATCGATTCTAGAAAATATTACGTCCAAATACTGGAATGAACCGATGCAAATCAAAAAGGTATATTTTCGAGAATATTTTCCATTACCTGAAGAGGATTATGCTTTGAAACCTAAATAATTCACAAGTCATTGAAAGATCAAAGAAATGTTGACGCCCTGTCGTTAACTCATAGACATAGATTATATAGAGTTGTTGATATGGTTCTATTTTTGGAATGAATAAAGTAAGAAACATCGCAATTGTGAGCAATACTGTACAATATTTAATGTAAAAATAAGCAATAGCGCCCTATTAATTGCCCTATTAATTACTTAGTTTACCATATATGATATATAAACGTAACTTCACGCCTGTAATTTCCGAAGAGGTAGGCAGAGGAATGCAGAACACTCCCACGTTTCACCGGTTACGTCTTCGTCCCACTATGGAATAGGTGGTGAGCCTATTGCCATGCATCGGGCACATATCCAGACTCCGAACCACTACTAGCAAATCTAAATCGTCTCTATAAATTCTCTATTCTGGAGAGGAAAGGGTTCTCCAACTGGAGAACTATTATCGTGGACAAAAAATCATAATAACGAACGATCTTCATTACAACATCATAGAGAATATTTAGCGTTAGGATACAGAAAAACAACAATAAAAATAGAACCAATGATTATACGTATATTGATCGTGGGACTTATCGTAACGAGCGATCTCTTCCAGACAACCTTTGAAGAGAAACAGAGTTTATCAGGGATTAAAAGGAAAAGATAGGTAAATATAAAGTATGGAACTATAAGCTATTTCGGACAAAAGCGAACTCGATTCTGTTCTTATGTATAAAAATGTTAAACAAGATACTGACGACGTAGAAATAATGACTAGAGCGCATAAACATCAGTTTAAAAGAACGGCTCTTCAGAGCACGTTGTAACATCATACAGACTATGTACAAGCGCGTCTCAAAGGATTATGGGCTCTGAGTAGGTACCTCTGACAGACGGGTTTTGTGAAATTTTCAAAAATACTAGAATATTAAAAAACAAATGGAGGTAGTCGACTTTTTACAAAAGTTTAAAGCTTACGGCAACACGAACGTCGTGCTTCACTTCTTCCGTTTAAAAATTACCATTAATCTGGTACATAATTTTAGGGACCATAAAGCACTATATTCCCATGATCTCTTCGCTTCTCTTCTCAGTTGTATATTTTATTTCTGAAGGGCAAGCCCGTTCTGAAAAGATTTGCAAGAGGAGGTGACGAGTCGCTTAATACCTGACATTAAATTATTTTACTCACTTAAAGAACACAGGGCAAAACCATTACTAACAAAACATTATTAAAAAATATTTTCCAGGTCGAACATCGAAGTATATATCTTCAAGGTATGTTTATCTTAAGGTAGAACATTAAAGTAACTTCGAAGAAATAATTGTATCATTTCAAACGACACCTGCTCATTTCTTCGAGGAATCCGTAAAGTTTATTATTCAATGAACAATGACCTCAATTCAAAACGTAAAAATCCCGGTCGTAATGGCACTTCGTAATTTAGTTTTATATGTTGCGGAAAAAAAATTCCGACCATTTTCTCGTGCTTCGTAATTCCTTTGTAATTTCCGACGATTTGTTTCGCCGTCATAAGAAGTTGATTATTGCTTCGAAACGGCTCTGAAGTTTTACGACTTGGCTATTTGTAGTACAACACGAAGGCAGCTTTATTAAGTTGTGTCCGAATTGTTTTCGGGGAACGTATGAGAGTTACTTGCTCTGTACACCGCGGCATAAGTTTTATGAGCGGCAGCACAGTCGGATGTAAGTGCCGGCAAGGTTACGAAAACTCGGAAATGAGATATGCATAAAACATAACAAGATAAATAGGGGCACGCTAGTACGTAGTGCTTTGTTATAGCAGAATTTTATTATACAGGAGATTGCGAATGTTAACATGGTTTTTATATTCTGTAAAAATGATGTGTTGAACTAAGAAGATAGCGCGGTTATGGCTGTCTGAATTGCCGGATATCTCTCGACGTCGCGGATTTTAGCGGGAAAAGGATCGGTGAAATTGAATCGCGACGCCCGTTTTGTACAGCTTTCAACGGATATCCGCCGCAATTTCAAAATGAAAAGAATTTACTTTAAAATTGATCGAAAACGGAATTGGTCGAACTCTTACTGAACGCCAATAAGTTTCCGTTTAGTGAGGTAATCTGAATCAAAGCGAATTATCGAGAAGACTAACTGTTGTATTATGGAAGCGTTGTAATATGGAAATAACGTATTTTCTCAGTTATTAATTTACAATCATTCACTTTTTATTAATAAAGTATTGAGTTCCAAAAAGAACTGTCAGTGCTGTTATGGTTTTCTAAACCAGTATCAACATAATTTTTAGTCTTGTTCTAATATCGTTTTTAATAAATAATCTTTTTCTCCTTTGTCTAATTTTCTTCTTTAGATCACCTTTAACTAGCCAGTGTTGACAACGCAGCTCGAACTACTTATTTCTAATCTTCGCTTCGAGTCTTCGTTCTTTGTTTTGTTACTATATTAGCTAATAGATTTATACAAACGAGTTCTTCTGAACCTGTAGGCAATAATCTCATTCCCTACTCCTTAACGGAACCCATAATCAAACTGGTGAATTTTGAGAGTGTACGAGTACTACACTCCTCTGACTACTTCTTCTGGATAATATATGGGTGATCTTATTTATATATTCTTCTAAGCCTTAACAAGTCTGGCAGTAACAGTTATATAACAAGATATATTTCAGAATCCCTTATAAACCTACAGAGCGATATCGGAATTAACATCCCAATAGAAAATTCACGCCGCAAATAAAATGCCTAACCGGTCAATAAATTGAAGCGCCCAATCACGCCCCTACTAACGTGTTTACGCGGAAATTTTAGAGCCTCATAACGGAAACCGACGCGACCGCAATTCAAACGGTTTGCGTATATCAAATAGAGATATTAACGTTGGCTAATAAGCCGAACTCGGCATTAATAAAGTTGAAACGTTTCGGATAAGATGATTATTGCGATATCCGTGAAGGCTTCGACGGATATTTGGCGTTTAATATCAAGGTGTGTACACGTCATGAAATCAATAAAGCGTTACGACCCGTCACAGATACGATGATGGCGAATGAATATTAATACGCACAGAGGGTAGGAATAAACGGGGATCCAATAAATTGTGATTTGCAAAATATGTACATTTATATTTGCCGAAATAAATAAATATGGAAATATAACAGATACAGTTAAACCATAAATATTGGTTTCTGTGTTGAACGAAGTATTAAAAATGTATATGAAATATATTACGAGTGCATTCATTTTATTGAGAAATTTCATCATCATCAGCCAAGTCCAGTGCTGAACATAGGCCACGTCTGATGAGTTTTTGCCCACAGTCCCCACACTGGGCTGGGTTGGGGATCGGTTTCTTGCATCGCTTACGCTGGTGCTCGTCAGCGGCCGTGCGTAGACAGTTCGCGCCAAACCGGGATCTGCTAGCACCGGGTTTAGTCTTCTCATACGACGCTCTGGTGTTCGCCACGGGGTCCAGCGATGTATTCATTCTCTGCCCCCGACCTGAATTGATGATGCTTTTAACTAATTCTCTCTTGCACAGGAACTACAGCTTCACCTTAATTTAGCCCCAAGCAATGAATGAATTTTTGAAAGACCATTTGAAATATGTAGAAGACATACGAAGCATTCCAATAAGTAATGGAACTTAGTGCATTTTTCACGATTGAAATGCGAAATAAATAAATGTACATATTATATATACCAATATTACAAATATGCATACACATATTATAAAAATGGACATTTCCTAATATACTTAAATAGTATAGACATTTCCTAATCTATCTTCAACCGAGTTTCATGAGTCAGTATCACAACGGCAAGTGCAGGCGTAATATAACGCGAGAAATTTGGCAAGGGCCGCGTATATTTGAGCGGTCGCCCGTCCCACTTAATTACCGGTTGTAAAAATTATTGTTTGTATCCAAAATCGACTTCCGTTCGTAGTTTTATTGAGCGCTTGCACTCGGCTGCAACACAAAGAACTCTTTCATCTCGACGGTCCTTTGAAATCCAATTAAATTTTACCAGATATTTGTTTCATTCGCCCAAATATTTTTAGGCCAAGTACCTACTACTTAGGTCGTTATAATGAATACTGTAACGAGATATTGGGAACTATCTCGAGCGAGAATATTTGAAAATCCACGGTCGAGTGTCGCAAATGACGCAAATATTGCTAAAGTTCGAATCTAATATAGACGCGAAAGAAGGGAAGCAAGAGGTACGCCGAATATGGATATTGAATTTCCTGTGACCTTTAAAGTTGCGTGGACCTCAATATATTGTTTGATATGAACTTGACGAAAAACTTTGATTAAATCATAAAACGAATGTCAGGAAATTCGGAAATTTGATTATTATCAACTTTGAAAAATAAAGTTTCGTGGGATGAGTACCTACACGTTGACTGTAAAATGGTATAATATAGGTTTTACATAGTAAATTCGTTGTTCTATATGTGAATATTTACATTTTAATGATAGTAGACTCTATTGATTATAAATGAACCGGCTTAACTCACGTGCGTTTTTCGGAATGGCCCGACTAGTTTCGGACCTGTACGAAGTCCATCCTCATGAGCTCCCGGCGTTTGCAGCGAGGTCGCGGCGGAGACTGACAGCCTGTACAGATACTCACGAAACATTTAATAAAAAGGTAGACTATCATCTACATCCAAGTGGAAGTAGCACTGCTATTTCTAGTGCTAAGAAACGGCATTTGTATTATGGTTTTCCAATTTAGCATAGTACGTGCAATGTTGCCAACATTCAACGCAATCTACACCAACCCAAGATCAACATAGATGAATAAATTGTATGAGGTCCTACCGCGCTACGATTACCTACGTGTAATATGGTCAGGGCCGTGTGGACCATTTAACATACTCTGTAATGGCCCGGCTCGTATCCCCATATTCTAATAATCGACCCATTATAATTCCACTATTGGAAAATGAGTATCCTCTCATATTGAGAAGGTTAAGGTCATAGTCCGCGACGCTGGCCAAGTGCGGGTTGGCAGACTTCACACACCTTAGAATTTTTTTTTATAATTTCTAAGATGTGCAGGTTTCCTCACCATGTTTTCCTTCACCGTTAGCAAGTAATATTTAATTTTAAAACGCACTTTTGTAAAGAGGTGCGCTCTATAGATTTGAACCAGGCACCCCCGGGGTGAGGAGCTGAATTCTTAACGACTAGGCTATCACTGCTGTATATTATATTCTGTTTGAACAATATTTCAAAAAACCTAATTCCAGTTAATAATACCCAGATATAAATCTCTTAGAAGAAGAAAGTACGAATTTCGAAAAGAAGATAATATTTCCGACTTAAAGATATTTAGCCACGAGTCAATGATCATGGATTGGCTTTTAGGCAGTGACAGCTTTTAATCCGTAGTCGAAACGCGTAAAAAAAATGTCCTGTCCGTTTTGGGAACAATAAATTTATTATAATTTATTAAGACATTGTTTCTTTAGTTAATGATGACTGTGATAATGACGCATCTTTTTAAAATTTAAATTGTTATTCATGTTTTGTAACAGCTATGTTTTTAATACTTCACCTCTGAATTTAAAACTCACTTTCTATATCCATATGCGGTCTACACCTGTAATTGCAGCACTTAGACAATATTTTCAATTTCTGTTATATATGGTCTAAAACAATGTACATTATACTGATGTTCAATGAGAATAAATACCTCACAGTGGGTAGAAAAAAGACGCTGCTACAAAATATAGTGATATTTCCCTAGGCCTTCGAGGCCCTAAGGTAAATAGTACATAAAGGCAAATAAAAATATAAGTGAATTTAAAAAAAAAGGTAAAAGTTAGAAAAAGGCAGCTCTTCCCAGAGGAGGAAAGCAAAGCGTACCTTTAAATTTTGTATGAGAATTGAGCCCTTCTACAATTCAAGGCACTACGTTGAAATATTGATGACAATGAATGTTTTGTAATCCAGGCACGCTCATATATTCTTGAACAGGAGTTACAGGCGTATGTATCTCCTTCCTACCCTTCCTTGTACGAGTAATTTTTCACACCAAATAGATTGCCGCCTTGAAAAACTCAATAAAACCGGTAAACGGGGTCGGGAAGTAATGAAAAACAAACGTGATTGCGAAATGGGAAATAAATGACTATTCTATTAAGTTTTCCTGAGAAATCACTTTCTTTCCGTGCAAGTAGCAAAACGACTTTAGATCACAGATTAAATTTATATAGCAAAATAAATTTCTTATAAACGTGTACTATCTTAAATCGTAACATCACACCTGTAGGCCCCGAAGGTGTAGGCAGAGGAGTGCAATACACTGCCACGTTTTGCCAGTTACGTTTGCGTCAAGTGAAATAGGTGGTCAGCCGACTGACACGAAACCAGTGCGTCACTAGAAATTCTAAATTAGAAAATCCAATAACATCCGACCTGGGATTTGAATCCAGGACCTCTCGACCGACAGTCGCTCTTGCAACCACTCGACTACGATAATTTATAAATATTTAACGGGTTTCAAAAGAAAAAGTTTCGCCGCGACCACCATCTTTGTAACTGATTCGAAATTCTTGGCGTGTTGTTATGCTTATCGTTTATACCAGCTATGTACAAAATGTACAGTCCATATATATACTTAAAATGTTCTTTCCTTCGTTCAATGCCACTTTTTATATTGTCACAATAATGTTCGTTCGTTGTAAGTTTTATATGTATTTTATAATCGAAATACTGGTCATGCATTCGTTCAAAGTTTTTCATTGTCAAAATAATGCTTGTTCGTACCTAGACTTTAATATATAATCGAAACAATGTACTTTTCTTCGTTGGTTGTTAGTGTCTAAACATTCAAAGTAGTGCGGTTATCGTGAATGATATATATGAAACTAAAGAAATAAAACTGAATTATTTCTTGTTAATTATATTTATTTATTCACTTATTTTTATTTAACAATTTTGAACACATACAACAATAAATAAACAAAACAATCATACAAAAGAGATGCTGTACAATGGCACTGTTTATCCCTAAGAGTTTATCTCTCTTCTAGCCGCGCCAGAAATGGAAAGTGTTATAATTAGGGATCAAATTTAGTGCGTACTTAGAAAAGAAAATAACAAAAGAGACGCACAAGCATTGATATACATACAAATACATACAAATATACATACCCATGCATAAACTATATACAAATAATTCATTATTGTTTAAAATTCGCTTACAGTTTCACTATATGTGTGTATTACTTTATAAGCTACATATATACCAGTACCATTCCAACCTCTATATCAAATGCGCAGTAATTAACCAATTTCTACTTTTGTTACAGGTTAAACGTGTTTATTTCCACACACATTCCACAAAATGGAGTCTTCCTTTCTTCTCACCGCGCAATGTGAGCACTCCCTTCCAATTCTAACCGACACGTACTTGTACAGTTGAAGAGTTACCAAGCATGGTTAAGTAGTAGTTTTAGCGTTAATTTTCAAGTGATACAATGAGCTTATAAATTAAGTGAATGACGAGTGAAATGCCTTACTACGGGTACCGCGAGGGTGGCCCAGGTTCGGACTCAAGTGGGGGGTGCTCAGAGTCGGATGGGGGCGAATCGGATTCTGAAGGCGGGTTGAGTACGGAGAGCTCGGGGGATCAGGGTCTCCCGTTTCCAGGATTCACCCCTGTCGCCCTTCGATACCTGACGCAAGACACAAGACCGAGAAGCTGGTGCCTGAAGCTGATCACGAATCCATATCCTTTTTAAAATTTCTTTATAAATGTTCAATATATTTAACAAAATTTTCAGGTAATATATCCGTCTACTACTTCAGTCTTCTTCACAACTTAACTTTAAAACGTTTAAAGTATATAAAAGTACGTAGTATATGAGTCTTTTAATTATACTGACGTAATGTATATTATTTCATTAGCATTTAAAGATAACTTTAGGGTTTTTACGGTTTTTGCAGATCATTTTTATGAAATACTCGTACTTTATAACTCACTCTTAAAAACAGTAAAACATTACCTTTGTTTCCTAATTTGTCATTATGTTTATATTATTTCGCTATAAAATTGGAAATTTAGAGACATTTCATAGTTAACACTAAGACTTTTGCTACATCTCAAATTTTCTTCAATGAATAACGATTGAAACATGAATTTTTATTTAAAAGTTGTGAGACTCTCATAACATGACTTCATAACGTCGTTGAATTAAAATTTAGAATTTTTATACTTAAAAGTGTTCAAATAACTAAATTACACATGGGAATTTTTTATACCGCATAGAATTCGCTAATGGCGAAATTCACAACAATAAATAATTAAATTCCAGGTTTTGTAACCACCCTAATAGCTAGGTGAGAATTTTGACATACTATAATAAAAATATCATTAATTAAAAACAATAATTTAGTCCTAGAAAAAGATTAAGTTCAATGCAATAAATCTACCCAATAATAAGAAAACCACATACGGAATAATGCGATGTTGACCCCTTTTCACACGACTTACCTGTTTAAAGAGATATCTATAACCTGAACAAAAAAGCCATTGAAAATAATCGACTTCACAATATCGGCGCACAGGTTAAATTAAATAAGGCTTAATTTAATCGGGCTTTCGTTCCGTATGAGTGGGCTGCTGGTGACGCGCCGAACAAAAACAACTGTCGACGACAATTAGCAGGGAAACCGTTTATTTATGAAATCGACCAGCAGAAAGATTTAATGTTGCATGAAATTATATTTAAATATTACACAATACTTGTGTGAAAACAGCGTTCATTGCTTAAATATTCGTGATTATAAATGTACCGGTATAACTCACGTACGTTTTTTGGGGACGGTCCGACTAGTTTCGGACCTGTACGAGGTCCTTTCAGCGAGGCCGCGGCGGAGACTGCTTGACTGCTTAAATATTGTCGTTATCATCGTCATCAGCGTTCTCTCGTCGACTGCTGGATCATATGTCTCTCCAATAGCACGCCACTGAACTCAATCTTAAGCAGTTCGTATCCAACCGCTGCCAGCCACTTTGCGTGTATCGTAACTCAGTTTACTTTTTGTCTGGCAGATAAATTTGTAATATGGAAGTACGTATGTACATATAATTCTGCTGTAACAATAATGTAATATGTAATAAAAGTATTTAAAATGCTAACTTGGAATGATCTTAATAATGTATTAGTTATGTCCATCCAGCCATAGCATATATGTATAATATTTATCAAATAAAATAATCTTTAACATAGCACATATGCATTGTAAGAAAAATAATTTAAATAAGATGTACACTCAA
>DWDT01000297.1:0-22902 GCA_018245595.1 Microceris scylla
GTTTAAATTGAATCGAATATCGCCCGGCAGGGCGCGCTAATTATTTGGCTAGTTAGTTACCTCCCCGCCCCTCGATCACGCGAAATTTACATTTAATACATAACAAGTGTTTATAGATGCTACATGAAATTTATAATTAATAGTTTAGCTGTACGAGAAATAATTACTAACTTTTTATAAGCGCGGTTTCTCCGCGACCGGCTTGAGTGGAAAATTACACAATTTTACATTATGTCACTAATATACATCAAGTTTCGTTTTCATATATCCGATGATTACCGTTACCACAACGTAGTACTTTTGTTTTTCCTTATGTTACTGTTTGATTTTATTTCAGTGATAATTACGCAATAAAATCATTAATTTTCAAAATGGAGGACAACGGCGTTGAAAATGATGCTATTTACAATATCATTAAAGTAGATTCGATAATAAACATATTGTCTGTACATTGTGACAGCTAATTTAGACCATAGACAAATATATAATCTATGTATTCAAGAGCTGCGTATCCCTTTTAAAGGCTAGCCCGCGGGGGCAACTCGGGAGCGATCAGTCCGGCTCTAAAGCTAAACCTGTACCCATTAGCGAGTGCCTAGCTGCAAAAACAACAGGGAACGAATCGGGAATGCGTCCTGGATCCAACTCTGGACGTTGTGTTGCCAGCGTCAAAAGTCCTGCCAAACACTGGACAAAATAAATGTGAAAGCTACTGATACTGGAAATTATATTATTGATAATGTTTTTGACACTGTTGATAGATCTTGGTAAACACGGAAAATATATTAAATATATTTGATGTCTTGGAGCACCATTACACAAGCACCACCGCCATTTACACTGGCTACATTTGATCTTGCTTTGTACAAATTTGAACATAAAATATTTGCCAAAATACTCCCTATCGATTGTTGTAAATATCCATGCTACTCGTATAACAAAGCAGAAACATAATTACAAACATACAGACATTCATCTGTGGTGCAGTTGCGTTTGATTTATTCCGAAATTCAGTGGTTGGATGCGAAGAGCTGAATATCGAGCTCAGTGGCGCGCCATTGGCAAGCTTATATCCAGCAGTGGACGGGAATAGGCTGATGATGATGATGATCAAAATAATCACCATGTAGAAAAATTACCTGAATGTTAAAAGCCTATTTAAATTAGAATTAATCTTTTAAACAACAGCCTACGTTTAGTGGTAACTTAAAATATTAGTTTCCAATATGTATCGACATGGAAGAATTGTTCGCGCGCACTGGCAACACCGATAGTGATTCCATTAGATAGCAAAATAGCACACGTCTCCGCAAGGACCTCATTTACGATGAATAGCCGTCCGGTTTGTACGGTTTAATTACACCATCTCGTACGCGGGCGACGCATTGTTGCGCCTCTAAAAGTGCACGGCATCCCGCGGGACCTCACCGCGACAAATGAATGCTACACCGCCGCTTAAAGGACATCACAGACGGGGCTATAATGTCATTGTCATCAAACCTTTTATCTTTCAACTATTGGATACGAGTTTCCTCTCAAAATGAGAGGGTTAAGGTTATAGTCTGCCACGCTGTCAAGGTGTGTGTTGACACACTTCACATTCCTTACAGAATATTAGGGTTAAATCTAAGGGTGCGTTTCCTCACAATATTTTTCTTTAGCTTATAGCAAGTGATACGAGTATATAACCTTAAAAACGGGTTGAGGTACGCACCAGGTTTGGCATCCGAGACCTCCAGAGTGACAAACAGTATTTTAAACCACTAGGCTATATAAGTCATATATATACATATGTACATACATTGGGCTAGAATTTGGCTAGAGTGTAGCCTACCTAGCTGGGTACAAGAAATAACAAGCTACCAGAGACGATAGCCATGCTATAATATCTTTTCGGTCAGTATCTGGCCAATAATGTCCCGATATACAGAGATATATTTGACAATATATTATAGCTGTGTGCGGTTACTGGAGCGTCACTTCAGGAAATTTATTAAAATATAACGTAATATGCGTTGCTATAATATAATATATTATAGCGTCGTCTGTGACGCCCTTAACGTTTTACCCCCGTATTGGCTACCATAAGATAACTCTTAAGATAAGCTTAAACCATTTACATATACCTATATAAAGGCTAAGAATGTGAGGTTTCTTTCGACCACCTTATATCGGACGACGAGGTTTTTGTTCGGCTGTAATGACAGCTAATTGTTGATGCATGTTTGATTTTATTTTGGAAATGATATTGAAGAAACAATCTCATCAAACTTGTATCTTTATAATGTTATGTGTAATTCGATTCAAAATTTTGTAATTCTAATGATCTGTGTATTCAAATTTTGTATTACGAATTCCAGTTATTTCCATAGGTTTTTTAGTACTTACCTACTGTTAAAGTTAATAAGGATTCTTAAGAAAATTCTATAAACTTTTATTACTCATTGTTCTTCAATGCCACTGAACTAAGGATAACCAGTCGCTTCTTATATAAGAAGTTTTAATTTTGCTTCTGCCAATTATATTCTCGATGCATTCATTGTTTTTATATTTTTTGCTACTTGGTTTAGTTTTTTATTTCTCTAATACTCGAAACGTATTAAATGTATTGCGTTGCCAGAATAATGAAATTGCCTATAAAAATGGATATTAAAACATGTTCTGTTGTACTTTATCACGTATAAAGATAAAGATTATAATGATGTCATCAATCACTGGAAAATCCCGGAAGTAGATGGCAAAGCCTATTTACAAGTTAATTTCAATTGACTGCGATCTTTAATCGGGTAACTAGGCAGCTACCCGGTTTCCACATCATACATGTAACATACAAATACGAAATTACTGTAACATCTACATAAAATAACGTCAATGTCCTCACACATTTAGCGCTAAACTTCGTACATCTCAAACACATTTCACACTGACATTGGATAAAATGTGGGAATCTCTGAAGACGAACAAACGCATGTCAATTTTTTACCCTAACTCGTCTTAGTTGTACAATCCATTATAAGACGTTAGAAACTGTGAATCGAAATGTTTCCCATGCGACGTCAGCGTTGTCAGGGCAGGAGTGAATGACCAATTACACCAGGGGGCGGATGTGAGTCGATTCTGGTCGAAATGTAATCTTCAGTGCGATTACCGTGCGTGCCTCAGCCTCATAGTTGCCTCATCAAGGTGAACGTAATTCTCGTAATAAACGCAATGTACCCACTCTTGACAGACGCCGCCCTTTGTCTCGTCTCACACGTGCGGGCAACACGCGTCAGGGAGCACTTTCACAGCCAACAACACAATTGTGATTGTATACTTCCGGTATTGCCACCTTTCGATACGCTTCTATTGAATTATTTAATACTTACGCGAAAATATATGTATTATGTCAGTGACAAGTTTTATTGCAAAAGCATGAATGAAGACGTCGTTAATATGCTTAAATTGTCAGAGAAACATAATCTTTGTCTGTAAGGCGAAATATTCGACAAAAGCCTGATTTATATTTTGCTGGAATTAATGCAATATTATTGATATTCATTGTATTCATGATCTGTGTCCAACCGTAAAGGACCTGGCTTGAAGACATAGTAATAATAACAACTTTTTTTGCAGTAGAATAAATATCGCAGGGTTTTTTTTTGAATACATAATTTTCCTTGAGGTTATCGTACTTAAAACAAAGAAACAGATTCGTAAGTGTCTGCGTCAATGTCTCTGCTTTGATTTTTTTTAGTATAAGAAATACTGTACATCTGTCTACGGCAGGACTTCAGCGATTGATTGATAAGGCTTATTGCCCACAATAAATATATTTTCACTTTGACTTTGAGTTCCAATATGTGTAATAACCCACCATTAATTCATCATCAACCCGCAAAATTACACAGTCCACTGAATGATTGTGAATTGCATTACTTCAATTTCCGGTTAATGACCAGTGAGTGCGATTTGTGAGCTATTAAAAAACCGTTCGTTCATTTCCTGGATTTATCCTGTCAGCGTTTAGCGCCCAGCGCCACTAAACCGAAGACATTATTTGTAGTGATTGCGACTATTACCACAAATAGCCCTTAAGCATTTCTAGAATAAAAATATGTAAGAACATCCTGCCCGTAACAACTAGATAGGAACATGTTAATAATGTACTACCTATTACATACAGAGACTTAAAAACTAATATTGTAGTCTGCAATTTACAATTTTCTGTAGCTGCTGATTAGACATGAGTGTTAGAATATATGTTTAACAAACGTTAACAAGAATGTGTATATATATATAAATTTTACAAACAAACAGAAGGTACGAATGAATCATAAACATTTGCATACAAAACGTGTTTACGCCCATAACAAACGAGTTTATATATTAAAATAAACCCACGTATCTTTATTTCTAAAAGTACTAAATTAATTTTAGTTCTAAATTCAAATAAAAAAACGGTAGCCATTGTTTTAACAACCCGTAAATTCATTTCGAATGTCAAATTGAAAACAATTTACAAAATTATGCAGATACATTTTTTACTCGATTATCATATAAAGAATAAAAACTAAACTTGCTTTGGCATATTATGTGATTATTCAACGCACTGGACGCAAACACCCACAGGACGTTGATGATGATGATGATGATGAAATGCGGTCCAGATAGATCCAGAAAGTAGACCCGTGTTCAACAATGGAACGATAAAAGAGTTGATGAAGGTTATTCAACAGCCATATAAGAAACTATTTTAGACAAAATAACAAAATAAAAAAAAACAAAAATATATATAGATCGTTACGGTAATCAAAAAACAGTTATCTAGTGGTTAATTTATACACAATAATTATGTGTGTGTGTGTGTGTGTTTGTGTGTGTGTGTGTGTGTGTTAGCACAGGTGTATGTGTTTGTCGTTTCCACGAAAGAACAACTCGCAGGCATCTTAGGTAGCATAGACGCGAAACGAGTCAGCTAATTTATAAAGCTTACTGCGCACTACATCAGTTCTCATATTCGTTGGTTTCGGTATCAGCGTCCACACATTTCTCGGTACCACGTCCCTGGTGAAACCTGAACCGCGTGGTATTGGCGCGTCGACGTGTTATCAACAGGGATTTGCACACGTCAATAGATATAATATTTCTCGTTAATCTCAATGTTAGTTTAACTTGCGTCTTCACTAACAGAAATCGAACAACAAGAAAACCACCTAACAAGAAAATTGTTATATAGGGATTTTATATTTGTCAGTCATAATTTTGAATTGATTTTTTTCAATTTTTGTTATGATGAAAGTTATGTAGGAAGTCAACTGATTACGAATGTTCTATGCAAGGGTAATGAAAACATCATTACATGATTGTAAAAAGCAATGGAAATGTAATTTTGCTGTTACAAATGTTAGAATTAAGACATGCCTACCGTTTTATATACATATGGAAGTTCTGTCCTATTAAAATGATATTAAAATAGCGATCATATTTCTAATAAACTCGACGCAAGAACACTGATTGATTCAGCGGCCTGTTCCGTGTAACATTGAATAAATTCCTCGATCAGTTTCTAGGCACCTGTACATAAGTAATTAAGGAGATAAGGATAATAACAAGTAGGGTGTCCACTAATTGAATAATTTTAATAGGACAATAAATAAAATTGCTCTATAATCTTTATTATTAATTTTATTTAAGAAAAATCTTTTAAAAAAGTTACGAATCTCATGATATTATAAATCTATAAATAATATTACGTTTTTTCAACTACGTAACGTAAAGCTTCTTATTTTGATTCTAAACAAAATTACGCTTTGAAACTAATTGCCAATGACTCATTTAAACGGGTCCGTTGGGAAGCAACTGGTCAAACAAAAAGTCAAATTCGATAAAGCTTGTTCAGGGGTTGATCTGTGATCTGTGACAAGAAAAAGCTTTATTTAGAAATAATATGGAGATTTATTTATTTGAAATAATATAAACGATATCAGAGGCAATTACAACATAAAACTTGGACACGAGACTTGTTCCTATATAAGATATGGGTCGTCTTTCGAAATTTAAGTCAGAACTAATCCAAAGAAATTGAAACTCATAGCCCCCCGAGCCGTGAACTGCCAGCAATAGTACACTGACACCGATAGAGCGTGTACTATCTTTGTTACTGTCATTTTAAAGAAGCTCGCCTGTTATATGGAAGTTCAGAGCGAGATAAGCCAGTCCGCGCTCGCCGCGCGAGGAAGAAGGCCATAATTATTAATTAGTTTAAAAATATCCTTATCTTCGTCATTAAGCTGACAGATGAGTGTCGAGAGCCGACTCGTGTGTAGCTTTGGTTGGATAAAGCAATTATTATTACGATTTTGTCTAACATCATTTTTACGCACCGTTCTTATTCACGAATCTTTTGACGATTGAGGTTTTGGTTGCATAAAAATATAGGTAGTTTCAATTTTAAATTGTTTTCTTAGCTTTTTGTTATGCAGAACACTCATTTACAAAGCTTGTAATGTTTCGCACTTGTAACAGAACAATGTTAAGACGTGGTGTATAAAGTGGACAGATTCAAAGGAATAATTTGGAATATTTGTCAGAATACTCATATACCTAAGTATAAAATAAAAAAAAAATATAGAATATACGGCTTTAAATGTTCTGATATCTTATATTAGAATATTACTGTAATAATAATAAAACATTATATTAAATAATATGATCAATTCAATCGATTAAATTCAGTCAAAATTCTCCGAAACCGACATGCGTGTATGATGAAAGTGGTCAAACTAAACGAAGCACTTCAGGTTTGTAATGATAAGCGATATAAGACACTCGGTGCTCTCTGCCTACCCCGTAATAGACCTGTAAGAAACCTGACGTGGCAATATAAAAAAAAATTTACTTAATGATGTACTCTTTCGTTTAAGCTTATTGACTTTGGTTATAAAATTTATATGAGAAGTATCTTGAAATTCCGTTAAAATTTTATATATTTATGTATTTCTATGCGTACACATGTATATAGTAATCGACCCAGCGTCAGGATTAAAGACGAGAAACAGGAAGTAACGTGAAGAAAACTTTGTACAGGCCCCATGAGTCACTAGCAAGTGTATTAAGTTTAATAACTTAGCTTGTGGCAAGGCTAAGCGCTCTTTTAGTATTGTTTTATAGCCTTTTCGTCAGCTCAACTCGCTGTTGCAAGGATTAGGTGCAGAAGCTGGAAGCCAACCGCAGGGTAACGACGACATGCTCAGGAATGAGTACAAGAAGTTTTTATATACATTGTAAACGTACGTAGTGTAACTACAAACAAAATTACAGTATATAATTAAAAAACACCGCTTTTTGTATGTTTCTTTGTTTTCTTTTAATGTGTGTACATAAATAAATAAATAAAAATCATGATAAATAGTTTTTTTTTATTTTAAAAATTATTTGCCCAACTCCATCAGTGAACTGAAACACGCCGATGATGTTAATGATTCAAAAATGTAGTGAATACTTTTATTGACATTGTTTAGCAGTAGTCGACAACTCTATCAGATTGTTGGTAAAAGAAATAATTGAGTATAAAAACTAGCAAATATGTACAATACTAGTCATATGCTCAATGTTGTCCTGTACTATGTAATGTATGACTATCTTATAAGACGAATAAAACGAAGTGTTCCAAATGTGTCCCGTGTGTCATACATATTTAAAAACAAAGTCTGATAGTAGATATAATATCCTTTCTCTATATTTTACATTCATCGTAATTATCAATGCCAACAACACTGGTATCTTTTCACTGTTGGACACCGGCGTCCATAAAAAACAAGAAGGCATAAAAAGTAATCATTTTCAAAAGGAGACTCCAATCGACGTGGATTTATAAAGAGGGTGTTAAATGAAGGAAACGTACGTCATTTGTTTGGCACTCGGTGCTCTCTGCCTACCCCGTAAATATTTAGCGTGATAATATAATAATGATAATAGAAAAGTATAGTTTAAAATCGCGTGAAAACGTCCGGTGCTTGTGAAACCGCTCGCCTTAACACGTTGGCCGAGGCCTGAACTAGTGCACGCGGCTGTTACCCCGTGGAACTGGAGCGACCTCGAAGGACGGCGGCCATTGTGCGCGGTTGCATTATATCCGCATACCGCGCTTCAACGAACGCGCCTAATTTAATGAATAACACTACAATCACAAAAGGAGCTAAGGGGGTATGAGAAGACGGGCTCTACCATCCACAAAACGCATGCCTAGCGTGGGGATTACAGACAAAAATTCTAAAGAGGCCTATGTCCAGCAGTGGAGTTAGACTGTTGATAATCATAGCAACACCTATAGTTAATGTATCCTACACACTTACAGGTTCAACGTATAGATAATAAATTCTCTTTGCATCAACGCATACCTCCCTTAATGTGCAATCGCCATTACTCAATATACACTAGCGAGAATATACTCCGGTACTAATATGATTCGCATTTTTTATTGAAATATATCTTTTTGCTATGTGCTATTAAATTTATTATTGTACTCGATGCTATGAAAGGAATTTAATTTCAATAAGTAGCTAGGTGGGTAATACAAAATTGCACGGTGTTGGTAGGTATATGCAAACTAAAAATTCATTTCGTTAAAAGCTAGCTTTGAATTTATTTCACGCTGAAAATGTTTAACGATTGCATTCGTTAATTAGTTTCTACCTTTCAGCGTCTGAATTTCATAACAGCGTTACCAAATGTGTATTTAGCGATCAGTGACCTCAGGAAACTAGCATTCCGACAGTCGGCGCTCGCCGGACACGACCGCGGCTAAACAAATGAGAGTCCATAAAGAAACGATCGTTTATCGGAAATATCGGATATAACCATTCGGATGACGGTATCGTAATAACCTTATAATTGTTTAATATACGGGCATGCTTTGAAATTAAGTTATTATCAATTATATAATATCCACGATTTGATCATAGCGCGCGAGGAATGATAATGGGTGGAACAAAAAGCGAAATATATAGACGTCGATACTTAAACGAAGTATTATTGCTTAAACTGATATTGGATTGAAATTTCGTTTTATTTTAAAAGTGAATTTTAAATTCATTTTCTTTGTTTTGGTTCTGCTTATGATCATCACAGTAAACATACATAAAATGTAAATTAAAATATAAGGTTTTTTAAATTTGAACATGCAAAAAAAAAAGCATCCAAAAATATTAGGTTAAAATTCTTGATGAATAATAACTTATCACATAATAAGTTGATAAATCATTCATTTGATTTGTTTCTAAAATAAACCGGTTACCTGTATAAATAATTTCGATTTTATTATTAGAAATAAACCAAAATCTCAAAAACGATATTGCTGTTATTTGTATGAAGCAGGGTCAAATTTAACAAGCAATAAACAGGAATACGGGGAACAAAGAAAAAAAGGTTACGTGTATGATGAAAGGGCGAGGGTCGATCTCTGCGCAATGTGGAATACTACCCTGGAACACGACACCGTCGTATTTTCGCGAAATAACGAGATGTTAGACTGGACGTGATATTTTCGACCCATTACGATAGTATCGAATGTCAACTATGTCGCTACTCAACTACCATTACTAGCCATACATACATTATGTACAATGTATTTCAAAATTATAAATTGACATGTATATGATTAAATATGATTCATTATTATTTTACTAAAACGTTTTCTATAACATTCACTTTGACAATTCGATGGTACGTTCACGTCAGGTCAAGCCTGATGTGCTTCTTCTAAATACTTACTGTATTCAATATTCTGATATTGACTTTGGCAATTGAAGCATAAAGTACACGTCACAAACACGTCAAATCGAACTATAATCTTACATTTAATAAACAATAGCCATCTACAGTTATCCTAAAAGTTTTTCGAAGATTCATTCTTTGGAGCTACAGTTCTTGCAAGCTGTTATCGGAACATTTAGTTAGGAACGTATCTTCAATTAATATTTAAGTATTAATGGAGTTATTGATCCCCGTAGCCTTCGTAACCTCTGCTTAGAAGTTGAATATCAATGTCTTACAAATGTCTCACTTAGCGATGGCATGTTAGAAACAACACGTGTAAGTCCTATTTCTAGAAATAAATCGATTTTATCAATTCAAATGATTACACACTCCTAAATACATAATGGTGAAATAATACAAACAAAACATCTAAGTTATATTTCTAAAAATATCATTTTAAATGACCATTCTGCCTATCGCGTATCTACTATGGCTATGGTATGTTATAAACAATATGTGTAAATCCTATTTCTGGAAATAAATTGACATTTAAATTATCAATTATCAAAATAGTGTCCCAATCACATTAACATTATGAACAACACATAAACCCTATATCTAGAAATAAGCAAACTATTAATTTCCAAGATTGCACAGCAAGTGGAATATTGTAAAAGCTAAATGTAAGCGAGTGTCCTTGAAACGCGTGAGTCAAGTGACTCGATGTATCTGGAGAGCGCGAGTCGCGGCCGCCGAGGTACCATCGCTAGGGAAAGTCGCCTAACGTTACATAAGCATAAGGACGCAAATTAAATAATAATACCGTTTAAAATCGTAAAGGAAGAATATTATATTTGCTTTTATACATACATATATATCGAGTTTGGATGTCATTACTGCAATTAGTTTTATTATTATTATGATCGTATCCGTATGTCATGTCTGCTTCCTTGCGGGATGAACAGGAAGCAATTAGTGTTAAATATATATCAAGGTTGTCCTTGCAGGTTTAACGAGCTTTTTATACTTTTACCACTATCTTTTATATATTCTCGTCGGTTTCAAAGGTTTTTGACTCTCCCATCAGCCGGTATCTCATCTATTCGATCAAGACAGGAAAATCTTGGTCTCAGTCAGCACCTACAAGCAATAAATACCATTCTCTTTGTATATACGTTTTATAATTCTTATTGTAAATTTAATTGTGTATTTTTGTACAATAATATTATTATTTAAACATCAAGCTAGATCGCTCAAAAGGTGGACAGGGAGCACCGAAGAACAACGGAATATATTTATCTTGGTACACCAGACGTATCTACATATATTTCATTTAGTTGTGTCAAGTGTCTACGAATGTATGCGTTTGTTGAATAGCTAATAATTCTTCATTTCACCATGTGCTCGCCGTCCTTGCCATTGCTACCCGCATCTGACGAATACAAATTAGTGAAAGCAATGATTTTCAATATAACTAAACGCGATCTATGTACGTAAGTTGAATACGTCTAATAGACGATTGTATCGATGAAAAGCAATATCGATTTCGAGGAAGCCACTATTTATATGCACCTGCTGTAATCGTGAATGAACATAATCATTCTTAATCTATGATCTATACATTCTTAAGGTGCTCAATGAAATTATATGATGCGCTGGCGTAATGGCAATGACTTTGCGGTAATGCGCCTTGATATTTGGCTCTGATTATTTAATAATAAGAGTGAGAAATATATATAATATGGCTACAGTAATTTTAGTGTTGTAACATGTACGTGTTCAGATGTAAGTATATAAGATTGCGTCAGGTGTGTAACTGTTATCTTTAGGAGCTTATGTAAAGCCGGTGTGATTTCAATATTATTCAAATGAAATAATGTGCGAAGGGCTTATTATTAGAATATTCTCTCGGATATACATATGTAGTTCAATCATTATGTGGTTTACAGTGGATATAGTGGAACAATATTATACTGTTTTCTACCTACCCCGAAAGAGTCCCGGTATGTCGAAATAAAATGATGTAATACATTATAGTTATTTAAAAAATGATCTTGACAACATATATTAACAAAATTGATAAATAATTTTGTTGAATGTAAAATTATTGACAGTAAACATAACTATGCACGTTATACATATGTATATTCAAGGAATATACTCGTATATATGTAGTTGCCTACATATATACTTTAATATACGCTGTCCATTCATTTCAACCAGACGATCCAAACGACACAATACCGGATGTAGACTAATTTTAAATTTAATGAAAACTCGTTAATTTTCAAGTACGTAACTTTCTTGAGTGTTGAAGCCCAATCAATGGGCGTACGATCTCGGAGCTAATATCGACGATCGCAGCTCGCTCCACTCGTATCAAGAGCAAAGTGTGTCGCGTGCGGCTCCGCCGACAATCATTCCGCTAATTGGAGAGAATCATCGCTGTAGAAAGTCATGGCAACCGAGTGTGGTGTCAACGGACCACGGGCATCGGGCGACAACACAGCAACCACCCACCTCAGCGCTATTAGGGTTTACTATTTAGGGTTATGTCAGGATTCTACTTGTCGTTATTACGTCATCATGCGATATCCTTGAGTCAGTAGGCTTTGAGTTCCAAATATATACCCTGAGGCAGCTCTACATCCATTATTCTCGATATTCCACTTTCAAGTCATACTTGTGACTAAAATATGAAATATTTGTTTAAGTGACATTTTCATGTCACAGTAGTTGAGATAATAGGTAAGTAGGCAAATGTAAAATGGATAGAATACCACAGTGTCTAGATAAAATACAATGATATAAAAATATCATAATATTTATAATTGGTCAGAGGAGCAATGTTTAATTGGAAATATTTTAATATTTACATTTCCTGTTCAAAACCACTAATGGATCTTGTTAAATTCTAAAACAATATTTCGTTTTAAAAAATCAGTATACAATTTACGCCGATTGGTAACGCTCGGTAACATTTTGAAAGCAAATTAAATCCGCCTTTTACTTTTAATATGACACTTCGACTATCATGAACAAACCTATTACCATATTTCAGTAAGTAAAATTTATTTTAAAAGTTGTACAGTAATTTTGATAATATTTTTATAATTAAATATTTATTTATATTAATATTTAAAATATTGGCGTTACATTCACTAAAGTCAGAAAGAGATACCTAATAATTAAAGCGTACAATACAAAAATATTCATAAAATATTTTTATTTTTTTTGGGTATACCTGGAAGCCCTTCAATTTTTATATTCGTTATTCAATTGAAATAATTGTCTCCTTTATTTTAGTACCGATTTCGTAAATTAAGTTTTATAATATTCTACTAATCTGCTTTACTTATAATTTCAGCCTCTTTTGAATGTAATAAGAACTTTAGAAAGTTGGCTGGTTGGCCGATTGAAGCAAAAAAATATTAGATTTAACGTTATCTAGTATTATTTTATCCAACAATCATGATTGACACATAGAAAAATAGTAACCCCGCCGTGGTCTGGTTTATAATCATTTAAGCAGGTTGTCGAATATTGACGTGGGAATAATTTAAAATGAGCTCTGTTGCTATCAAATTGACTCATTTTTTATAACGTCTCATTGTACGGACTGAATAGAGAGTTATTCCTTTCAATTATTACGACAGCGTGGCCATTCAACAATAGAAAAATAACTGTATATATGTTAGTCTTCACATCATCAACCCTTTTTATCGTATTGGGAACTGACCCCTTCTAATATTATGAAGGGTTGATACCGATATTTTCTAAAAATCGTGGTAGGGTTATAACGCAATGAAGAAGCATTAACTTAATCGTGGTCGCCGAAGCTTGAAGCTTACAGTACCAGGCTCCTCCGGGGTTGGTAGAGATAGAGGTTTAGTGCCGCCCCCACTCGTAAACCGTTCTTAAGTGTCCGACAAGTCTTAACGAGTATTCCTAACTATGGCACCTGGGACCGACTCCTTTACGGAGCGTACAAAGGAACACGGCGCCAAAAAGATGGATTCACAAACTAACTACATATGTATATGTATATAAAAGACGTTGTATTTACTTGGACGTTCTATTTAGTGGCGTTTTGTATTTATTTGCACACGTTAGAGTTTATTCATGTAATTAATTTCTTATTTTTTTATTTACATGCTTGCAATGCAATCACTTAAAAATAATTACATTGATGAACTAACTCCTAACACATTAGGTTACTTATTTATACTAAAAACGATAATGCAACGCTCCCTATACAAAGACTCAGACATATTAAAAACATCAGTAACACACGCCTTAAAAACCTTAAAGATGAAATATATGATGTACAACTTTGATGTACAATGTTTTTCTGCACTCATACAGCAAAGTAAATGTAGATCACACTAATATAGTACTTACAGCTAAATGGCTGCCAATCCGCATTTGGCAGATTATCGCTTTTACTTATCTTATTCTGCCAACAAACCTGTGTCTAAGAGTAAAACTAGTTGACGATGGTGCAGAGCGTTACAGACTGCGGTCTTACCCATTTCGTTCCCAGAGGAGACCGGTAGCCAACAATGAAACGGTGAAGAGGGTTGATGATGACGAAACAGAGTTAACAACGAATGCTACATGTAAATGCACGATACAGAATGACATTACACGGCCACACCTGCAGCGGCATCGCCGTCACCGCCAAATAAGGCCCGCAATCGATATGTTACTTAAGGCGCATTGCGTCATATTCTATTCACAATCGAGAAAGGCAGTGATTATTATGACACATGGCAAGCCAGCGAGCCCTTCCTGCGTCCCTCTTTGGCACGGCATGCCAGTCTCGGTCGCGGAGCCAATTCCATCCTCGAGTGCCCTGTCGCCGTTGTGTCTAACAATAAACTTTGTAATTAATTCAATCTTTCATGCGCACTTGTGATGCGTGTAAATTTATTATTTCATTAGGGCGTAAAAGCTCTATGCTGCTAAAATGTGTTTGAGAACCAAGTGATCAGAGTAACAGATAAACCTAAGTAAAATATCCGTAAAGTAAGCGTCACCGGGCAAAAAACCGTAAACAAGAAATTCAATGTGCTGATAATCCAGACTTTCTTCCCTCTCAACATAAGCGTTGACGTACCGGTCCACAACGTAGAAAAAAAAGAATAGAAGGAATTCCAGTACGAAATAATTTAATAAAGACATTTATTGGTTGATAAAGACAAATTGATAAAAAATGGGTTACGACCCCACCATGAGGAAATCGTCGCAAAAAAGAGGAGACATGACAAAGCAATCCAAAACGTTACTTCGATAGCTACTCATTTTAAGAACAATCCAATCACTTATCCTTCGCTCATTAACTTTAAATCGATGACGCAAATGTTGCACATTATACGCCTAAGTGTCACTCACATATGTATTGTATCTCTGTACCTCGTTAATGGATTTTTAACTATTATGGAATTGAATTCTTTTGCATATTTGGATAAACAATTTTATTGTTTATTCATGGCTTGACCATTTACTACAATAGATGCCATCGACCATAGTATCGAGTTCATAAAAAGCGAATACTAAGTTTTTATTGTTAATTCGTTTTGCAACTAAGACGCCATCGGTATTTGTGAGCGATACAAAAACAGATCAACGTTCAGCTAGAAATAGCTATTTTCACTTGACATACAAGTTTTTAATCTTACATTATCGTAATTAAACTCTACAAACGCAATGCATATGTATAGAGTATGTACGGCCTATCGAGTATTGGTTCTGCGCAATAAGAAATCTAGTTTTGTTTTTGTTTCGTGTCGCGAGGTATGCGCGTTTAAATAACAATGATAATATTTTGTTTTCGTTGTAATGATATGTACCTACCTACGTTAAAAGAAGCGTACATACTCGTATATCGACTATTAATAATAGCTGTACCTACAATAACGTTTTAACGCGCTGATACGGGCAATGTTTTGCCACATATTACAATGCTTAATATCGGTAGGTGTATACTTACGTATATGAATATCAATTTGTATCGATATATTATGTATTGATGACTTTTTTTAAATAAAATAATAAATGTATCTACAGTTGGATACACACGTACACAACATCAAAAAGAACTCAGTATATCAAAATATATTTAATGGAAATATTTCTTAGACATTTTGTGGAAAGTGTAAAAGTTGAAACCTTAAAATTTTTAGCAGTCGGTTAGTTCTCATTACAAAGCCTTTGTGCCTTCACGTCAGTTTTATATATCCGTCAATAAACTTATAAAAACATATTATTTTATGACCACTATATCACCTATACACTACATACATATATACATTACAAAACTAATTTTCCGTATTATTCGAGTTATTTTTGTTGATTGGCATACAAATACCTCCTCTATAAGTTACATAATTATATTACATTTACTTGTAACAACAAACTACATATGTATAAAGCTAGCTGTACGTACATTTAATTTATTTATGCTGTCTAACAATTTAAAGTAATGTTTCTTAATAAATATAAACGAAAACAAACGGGACACGAAATCGGAATACAAAAGATAAAGAATTTTTCACAGAATTTCTATTCGTAACAAAATTGTTATTGCAGCCTGAAAAGAACAAAATGCCTCACTTGAGAACAACTCTGTGCACGTTGGGCAATACATCATTTTGAAATGTTAATAGGTGCCTACAATTGTTCTTTGAAATGGCTCGTTATGCGATAAAGATTCAATGAAGACCAGTGGTGTCACAATACAATATGTTTATTATTATATCATTTCGCCAGGTCCCTCAGAACGCAGAGAGCACTGAATACCAAATATCTTTATCCTTAAAGACCTGACTTGCTTCTTCTACAATTAACACTCTCTCCACGCCGACTTCGGAGACTGCTGACTTTCCTAAGCCAGTATGTGACCTATTTAGAGAAGATAGGTGAGTCTTGATCTCCCTCAGCACCTGCATCCATCAACATTCGGATTGTATATATGTCTTGTCATTGTCTTTAATCTTTATTAAAGTCAAAAATGTTTGATAATCAGCAGTCGTTACCGAAGGGGACGTGCGAACCCCTCGTAGTTCATGCAAACCACGAAGGGGAGATAAAAAGGGATGGAGAAAACAGCCTGCGAGTAATTTGAGGTCGTTATCGATATTATTATTATGGGGCTTAAATATCACGGTAGGAAGAACTGTAGCCGACTCATATATGTATATACGAGTAAGTATTGTATAAATAGTGTAAGAATATCCGCCGATGACCATTAGCTGCAGCAGCAACATGAAATTAGACAGTCTATGCGCCCATTAGCTATCTTTAACACGAGATAAAATGAAAATCTGAATAAAAATATTAAATGAGATAATTTTGACCAACATACCCATATGTTTGTACCTAACAAGTAATAACTACATTTCTATTTCTATACGCATGTAATTTAGCAAACCATTACCATAATACAATTATAACTATTATAAGTATGTATGTATTACATCTGTCGTCACCGTGAGTACGATAATGGTTCCGTATAATCTCGCCAGGAAATATTTCATTATAACGATGTTAGAGGTACGGCTGAGGCTTTCATAAGGATGTCGCATTGCGTCCAGCTCTCGATTTATCAATGTCACGGTCATCGGCTCCGCTGTCAACTGAATAATAACTGAAAGGTGCGTAGCCTGAGATATATTTGTCGTATTCCCTTTAGTACGTCGCAGCGTTTTCATTTAAAGTTTATCTTTGAATGCAATATCGCAGCTCGAATTGTTGAAGTCGCTTCGCAGGTTCAGATTTTTGTTAGAGTCGTTTGAAGACACTCGTATAGATCGGTGTTATTTTCCGAGGATGCCGAGTGACATTTTTCAGCCGGTTAATTGTGGTAGCGTCGTCCTCGCATGTAAACTCATGTTTTTTGACCGGCCCCTGCTGGAATCCCGCTGACATTCGAGCACCTGTCATATTCTAGTTTATTCGCGTAATGATTGGTCACATTTTAGTCCCAGGGCTGTGTCTTAAGGCTTCAATAAATCTTTAAACTGTAGTGGATATAAAACGCATTCGTCCTTTGTGTTTATGAGAAAAACTGCTTATAAAGTACACAAACAATGCAAGCGTAACATTATATATCACATCTATATTTGTTAAATATTTCATCAGTCTTTTGTCATTCTACATTCATTGAATACGGATTTTCTCGCGTTATAACAGAAATTTTCATTAAAAATACATGATTCATTAACAACAGAGTAAGGAATTATAATTGTATTTCTCCTTTATTATGATGTAATTTCTACATGCGAAAGAAAATCTAACAAAATTAAATTTTAACATATGAAGAATTTCACAATGTTGAGCTGAACGTTAAAGATTTATTATTCAATGAGCGCTAAGTGCGGGATAATGAATCTTACTTAGCGCGAACGGAAATATAACTCACACAGATATTACACTGTAGCGTGATGCACTCCCGGACTATTTTATCTGCACTCCGCGCATTCCGATGCATTCATTCACCATTTACGCACGTATGCTATGCACGTGCAATAAATAAAAAATAAATATTTAGTAATCATGACGATTTCGCAATTATATTCAACAGGCTTCACTCTTGATTGTGTCTGCGTCGCGATTAAACGGGCGACCATTATAATTATGGTTTTTTGTCAACATTTAAGTAGTCAATAATTTTATCAAAATTCATTTTCCCATCCATTATTTCTTACTTATAACCGCATTAACAAATCACCCCTGTTCATTACCCTGTCAGTAATGATTCTCATTTTCACTATCCCCTTAGTTATCTAACACAGTTAACGAGACCAGTAGACACAACATTATCAATATTAAGAAATCATTACGGTATTATGGCTACTTAAGCAACATATACAGTATTAAAAATATTAAATAACAGATTTTTTGATGTACTATTTCTTTTCTTGACCTTTTTTGCACAATATTTTCTTTTGTTTTCCCTAGCCAAACAATAATAAATGCTACAATAGTTATTAAGTTTATTTAATAAAAAACTAAATATTTAACCACAATAATATTCTGTTAAAATGTAACACAAGCTAACGTTGGATTATCAGTTGAAATATACGAATATACAGGTAAGTTAATCATATTTCAGTTTAATAAAATAAATGTATTCGTCATATCAAAAGCAGATAAAACCACATTCCATTGAGATATACAATCGCCACAGATATTCTTATCGTATCACAATGAAGAGGAAGTAGATATGGAACTTAAATAGACACCTACGACCAAATAGGTCAGATACCCGCTAGTGGGAGAGTCAGACGTTTCTGAAACCGGCGTGCGAGAAAGACGAGAGTAATATTTTAAACGCCACGGAAGGCCTAAAAGAATAGATTTTTATCACTCTGTGCTCTCTGTCCACTCCCAAATATGTCAAGCGTGATAATAACAATAAGTAGATACATACATCAAACGATTTAATGAGTTTGGTACATTGTAATCCGATTATCAAATGTAATTATCATTATCTTTAAGTGTTATGTATGTATTTATGTACGTGCATGTGGACATGATAAATAACTTATTAAAATGTATGAAGAATTGAAGATCACTCATATACTATCTGTGTATAACAACGATGGCAGAGAATCAAAAGAGCTTAGGGATATATTTAATCGGTTTGAAATTGGTTTGATGTGTGTAATATTTTTTACGTATTTGTATAATTATAGTTGTTCTAAGGAATGAAGTTTTTCAGGAATGTGAAAGCATTAAGTCTAAAAGTTTCTCTAAGGCGTGTGAACTCTGCCAACAAGCACTAGGCCAGCGTGGTAGACTATGGTACTAACTCTCTCATTTTGAGAGACCTGTGTCCAGCAGCGAATCGATATAATTAAACCAGTTTCTGCTTGTATAGAAGAATTATGCGCCCAGTTTGAAAGAAAATTGAATATGTCGCTTAGCACGTTTTGATTCTGGGCGACAAATGTCACCATACACTGTTTAATCAGTTCTGACTTAATTTATGCTCATTGCGTGTCTCTGCATTGTTACAGCTATTAAGTAACATAATTTGCCGTTACTGTTACTCAAATTAATCTTGCCCGATTTTTACATCATGTTACAATTATATATCAATTTACGTAACCGGCTGAGAGTGTGATGCATATTTAAATTTAACACAAACAAAATTGCTTCCTATTCGTGAAATACTTACTTAACTATATTCTGCGTGGGTTATGAATATAAGTTACCTCATCATAACATTTAATGTATGCCAATCGAATATTCTTATTACCGCTGAATATTTGACGCATAATTATTCATTTGCTCAGTGTGACAGCAGGAAGTTGCGTAATTTAAAAAAAGAAGCACACTTTTGAATATCTGTTTGCTTCTAAATTTAAAAGTAGCATTCGCCTAGTTGTTTTATGCGGAAATTTTGTTATCAACGCTTTATCATATTAAATATCTCAGACAAGACATATTATATGGTTTTAATAAATAAATAATTAATTCAATGAAATTGAAAAGCTTCTTAGTATCCCGTCATTGAGGTCAGTCACCCAAAATTCGTGAGTCGGTCATATTAAAGAGTGCGAATGTATTTTTTCTCCGCAATACTCCTAACAGCCAGTCATGCGTAAAACCTCTCTCGCGTTCAGAAGATTTTTTGCTTTGTACTTGACAATAATAATGACCTTCAACTATACTGTGAACAGACTGATACAATGTAAAACATTTTAATGAGTAAATAGGTATATTAGCTTCTAACATAAGAAATCCATTAGATATGTATTAGAAAATTAATCCATAATGTCTAATTATAAATCTGTCATTAAAATGTATTATTGTTATATATTAATTAGGTAAGAAAATAATAAAATTTCATTATGACGAGGGACTGATAATGATGATGAGAGGGTATTAAAGCCAAGTTTGAGAAGTATGATGCATACGGAAAAATCCCAACTTCAACACATATGTATTTATTTATCCAGATTTATCCACAGTAATGTCCAGCTACTGTTTTCATATAGGATCGTATATTTTATCATCGTATGTAATAATTACACCCACTCCTCTTTAGTATTTTCATTTGTTTCTCTTTTGCTTACTCACCGAAGTGAAGTGAGGTGAGGCGAGACCCATTCGTCTTCGGCTTCTTTATTTTCCCGATTTGTGCAAACGGTCCGATATTTATACAACGGAAGATATTTATATATATATCAAAATCCGAAGTCTTCGGTAGTCTGAGAGGAATTTCTGAATCTTGGAGCATGTGATCGACATGTCCAAGGTAGTCTTCATCACCATCGTGATGTAGAGTCCATGTAAAATCTCATATTTTAAAATAGTAATAGTAATAAGTATCTCTACACAAGATCACCTGATACGGAAGTAGGCTTGAAAAGAGCTGTGTCATAGTAACAAGAAGGCTGATAAACTACATAAAAACATCTTAATATTTTCATTTATTATATTAATATTTACAACTGTCTTTCACATCTAGACGAAGAAAAAAAGCTTTTGCTCGTCACACAAATATTTGTCCTGGACGGGAATCCAACTGAAGACCCCCGATATTCAGATTTACTAACCACCGAACCTATCGGCGCGTTAATCAGAAAACTTACAATTTTTCTATAACTAATACTTCAATGAAAACAAAAATTCTAATAAAATGAAATAAAAAAAAAACTAAATTAACTATCACATGTAGGTACATACACAAAAAACTAAATATTAGTACCTACTTATATTTGTAAAAAACGAAAATGATACGAATAACGTATGATACGTACGTATGATACGAATAACGATACAAAAAACGAATATTAATATAACTAATATCCCGATAATTCACAAGACGAATCAAAGCTATTACTTCCATAATGGTAAACACTGCCAATGATTACTGAATACATTTTACCTATGGCTGAAGAAATACCGCTCGAAGCCATTTGTTGCCAGTTGCCACACAGCGTAGGATGTGTGATGCCGACACTTTCGTTTGGCAACTGATAATAATTTACTGTATGATGATAACGCACTAATTACTCACGTATATTATATCGATCAATTTTGTAAACCGTTACATTTACACGTTTGCGCGCAAAACATCCTTTTAAATTTTTGTTGTGAAGTTATTTTTTTTTTATTTTTTTATTTGAGGAGAATGCCAAACGAGCAAATAGGAGTTAGAAAAACACACAATATAGATAAACATATGTACATATCGTATAGATTAATTAATGTCTGATAAATGAGTCAATATTAATTGTAAAGAAGTGTTAAAATCATTCAATTATTGCATCAAAACTAAACAATAAAGATTTCAAAACGCTCAAAAATGATTCAAATCTAAAATTTGTTAATCTCACTAATTGAATGTATACATGACTAATGCGTAACATTACTACCTACAAACGCAACTGGTGAAATATGAGAGTGTACTACACTCCTCAACCTACCTCTTCGGGGATTACAAGCGTGACGTTACATTACCGAACGTTATACTAACTACAGTAATTATATAACATCAATACTATCATTAGACATTTACATATATTTGAATTGTGCCAAATCCAGTATGTTTCTTGAAAGAAAGTGATTTCTAATATCACAAAAACTAACCATTAAAACATGTCGCTTATTTTACAAATGCAAGGAACATTCGGAACCGCATCTAGACTCATATTCATCGCGGTTTAGTGGCGTTGTGGTTACGGTCGGGGAGGATATTGAATACTCTTAATGTTGTATTAATGTAGGTGATTAATGTTACAACGGGTGAAAGGATCTACTTTTCGCCTCCATCTTGAATCATTATCAATTAAAAACGAAAACGTATTAATTGTATTAGCCTTTTGTTCCGTGTAAGCTTCTTATTAGGACGCTTGCTTATACAACTGACAGTATTTTACACTTGTGTGTCGTTCACCTGCTTTTCGACCTTGATATTAGACACAGTCAGGTGTATTCGTAAATTTTAATGCAATGAAAACTACTAACGTTTAAGATATACAATAATGTATTCTTAGAATTTTATTTGAATATTCATACCGCGCTGTATGTTTATGCACTCAGATATTACACATAATCACACACATATTATCTTGCCTGGGAATCGAACCCACGACGCCCGGCTTAAATATTAGACCAGGTCCAGTTAAAGGCACTTGAAAGGAATTTCAC
>DWDT01000298.1:0-22901 GCA_018245595.1 Microceris scylla
ACTAGAAATTATTAGAAATACATTAACAAAATACATTACCAGAATGTGATATGGAATGAATATGAATCCGAACATTACAGATGTTTAATTTTAATGAAAATTACGTAACGCCAGATGGTAATGTATCATGTTGTGAAAACAAGATAAATTCGAATATACACCTATTTGAATACTTATTATGGGTGATATATTTTTACTTTTATCTTCAGTGGCACCATTAAGTAATGTACAAAGCTGATTAATTTAACCGTGAAGTCTATTGTCTTGATGATTAAAACATCGCACGTGATTTAATCCAGCTGTCCCCAGCTCGCGCTAACATCGGCGGTTGAGTTATTTCGTTTTCGTGGAATTTCAATTGTTTTAATAAGAAGAGATCTAGGAGGAGCTTTAGGAAAAGAAAATAATACTGTTGTTGTTTCTAAGTCTATTGTCTTCGATTAAATTGTCTCACAGATAACATTTGCTTTGTACCAAATAAACGTTTTCTCCGTTATTTATAATACCAATATTATGTTTTATAAATTTTATTTGTAATTCAATATCAAGTTGGGCGAGTACTGTGATTTTTATTGGTTATATATTTTTCCAAGACTATATAATAAGGACGCGCTATTTGGGATATTCTCATCTCGCACTTCAGTTGTTCAGATATCAGTGTTCGATTCCTGCCAAGTTAATAATACCTTACAACCTAGATTTCTATAACTTTTCTCTGTTTCTTCTCTTTCTTGCCTACCTTTGGTTATTTTTGTCATTATCATCGAAACTGTTAAAAATAATTTGATATCTACATTTTCAGGTGTATTTTCAATTTCAAATATTAAGTTGCAAATACAAATAATAGGGAAGGGTACTTTTGGAAGATCGCTCGCGGCGTGTATTAATAACCAAAGCATAACAAGTCTCTCGTCGGTACACAATCAATGCACAATATTCCAGATATTTGCGTCCAGGAAGTGCCGATAACTGCTGCAGCCCGCTATGAAATATATTCCCTGTACAGTTCAATAATGTTCAATCATACTGAAATGTAACTGGAAGGGAAATCACGCCAAAAACCTTTTAACAACATGAACAGATAAACTAAGTCGATTGAAACAGTTCGGCTTTTCGGTGAAATAGTTCATAAATGAACTGAATTCTGACGCTTAATGCTCGCTCATTCGAGTCAGCGAGATCTGTTTGCAATGAAATGTCCATCGCCAACTGTAGCTATTTCCAAAATATCAATACAATAATTCAGTAGGCGCGTACAAACGTACATTCTTGTAGAAGAGTCCTTCAGTGACGAATTGTTATGTAGAATTCTTGATCAGCGTTAATTATAACATAAGTATATGTATTTTTCACAGACATAACTACATATGTATATCCAATAAACTTATAATATAGGTACTTAACGGGATGTTGTATCTGATTCTTTATACATAAGCTAAGAGACTCTTATTTTCTTATAAGATTTGTTAGTACGAATTAGCGTTTCAGTTCACTGAATGTCAATGTCCCACAATTCGTTGACAACCTCCGCGCTAACTTCAAACCTATCAACTCTATACTCAACATCTATACACGAGTACCTTTATAGATCAATAATCTCGAATAGCTCTTAATGCCAGCAGACGATTCCTCAAAGCAACGTCGACTTCAATCGCAAAACACTTTACTTAAGGTACAGATTACAGGAGCTCTTAAAGGTAAAGCCGATACTGCAATCTATTTCAAAATATTCTACCTTCAAATTTAAGTCTCATGTAAATGATGCCATTGGAACCGCGTTGAACGGAATGTTTCTCTTAACTTCTCGTGAAAATGACAGGAACCACGTTAAAGATATTTACTCCTGGCATTAAGAACAGATATAGCTCCTATTGTGAACCGAGCGATGCAAAAACGTTCACGATTTAAGATACTGTAATTCTGTTTGAAAGCTATGGATAATTTGTATTGAAATCAAGGCAGCTTAGCGTGCCACGGCGGTATAATATCGTCTATTGCAGTTAGGATAACATCTAAACTGTCTTCGAGAGAAAGTTTGGGACCTGAGATCGTAATCTACATGTGGCTTGGCGGTGGTCGCAATCAGGAATGTTCATGACCGCGTGAAGTGATGTCGCCAATACGGCAGCCGCGTTAACACGCTTAAACGGTGAGGGTAATGACTCGGCAGATGTGTTGAATTCGCTCAAATTGACACTGCCAAGCCAGGACCAACTAACTACACTTGTTCACTCCCAATGACAATAACAATGCCCTCCATATACCTATCAACTCATTCCAACTTAAACCATCTGAAAGGACGTTTTTATTACGTACTTTTAGATGGTAATTGTTAAGATTTAATCTAATTATGAAAAGTTATTCAACAAAAGTAACTGTCTCGAGACAACTTAGAATATAATTGTGTTAATGAAAGAAACTTTAGGAGAGTATGAATTAGAAATTGATTAAGATGTCAGAGATTCATCATCATTGATAGAGATTGGAATTTATTATCAGTTTTTTTATCGGTTTGTATTTTTATAACTATGGTGAATATTTAAGCTATTTAGAAAGTTATTTTGCTGCTCTTATCTGCCTTTGATAAGAAAAGAGTCACTATCACGACTATCGTTATGCAACTGCCGGAGTATTTACACCTCCATAAGTGATATTAAAAAACGGATTTTTTAGGTATTTATATTAAATTACAGTCAAGTCCGCTTCTAATATTAATTACGTTGAATGAAACTATCCTTTCTATTAAACGAGGTCTAGGCGTTTCTTGTAAGATAAAATGTTTTACAAATTAGTAAGCTATGTATCATAAAAGATTTTTGACTTTAACAAACTTTATGCACCATCTATTTAATAACAAATTACGCTAATTCCGAGCCCAGGAAGTGGGTTCGCAGTGAACTTAAAAACCGTTCAAACAGTAATCTTCATTTGCTTCATAATAAGTTATTGACGCTATGGACGTGATCCAATCGCTCATTTATTACACCTCATCGGAGAATGCGTGGTTCTAATAACTAACTCTCGCGCTGCTCAGATAATCACGCCGACCATAGATAGATACGCGAGCCTCTCAGCAATTTATGGTAGATTGAACCGATGCCTACGTACTTTACATGTCTAAAACCAACTGTACTTCCCTCTCACTATCTAAATAAAGTATTTTGATGGAAACTTTTCCTCCATAATTCCACTTGGGATCTAAACTTCTTGTTATTACTGAAATTTGTAGTTCTTAGTGTAACTAAAACTAGCAAATAAAATGTAAACAATTTACAAACATTCCCTTATTTCATTGCGTATTCACTTGTGATGTATGAGCGGTGCACAATAGAGTTAGGAATGTAGCGTTGAAATCCCATCAATATATTTAGCTTCTATCGAAGCAATATTTCCAACTGATCGGAATACGGGCGTTTAGGCGAGAAAGTAACGCATGAATGGGCCCAGAGCTAGCGCGGCAGAATTCTCAATTGTTCCAGGAAAGCTGGTTTCCGTCGCATTGTACCTGTAGCGCTGAACATAACGGCCGGCAGCAGTTTTTGCACAACCACATCTGGCTTTTCAGAACAATTGTAACGATTTAAATTGGCACATGAATTTTGTAAGCCATTCCAATAGAGTCATCAAAGAGATCTCAAACCAGAAGAAAAAAAAATAATTTATTGATCGCGTTTGGTATCCATATCTTTTAATTTGCGGTTGTTTTATTAGGATTGGGTTTTTGTTAAATTCTTCGTTTTACAAAAATATGGAATAGTTTACTAATATTCGTCTCTACAATTATTCACATTTTATGTTTAACGTCCTCTATATTATTTACTAGTTATTTTCTGTATGACTTTGTATATTTAAAAATTAAAGACTAAACGTGTTACTCCATATATGTAGTATGACGGGTGCAGTATTAATGGTAGTGTTGAATTTTTTACACATTATGAAACATTTTATTTTAAGGCTATTACTTTGACAACTGGTCGACTTTTAATTATCGCTTACTTTTAACAAACATATTCATTGTGTGTCTTCTCTATCTAGCTATAACATTTGCATCAAATATGCACATGCAATTGTCACAAATTTGTATTCATTAATGCGGGTAATAGAGAAAAAAAAATACTAAAAAATGTTGGTGTGACAAAGATCCAAGGAAAAAACTTGAAGCGAATTTATCTCAACTCAAACTTTCAATAGAAAATAAAAAAAAATAAAAATGTCATTAAACTTAATATTCGGAGAAAAGGCCATACCCATAAAACCTAAATTTCTGATCTTTAATCAGGTACTTCAAGTTTTTTATTAAAACTGTTTTTCTTATAACAAACAAGTTTAAAAATACCAATACTACAATCACATATTTATGCAAAACATAACCTCCAAAGAAGTACCATGAATCACTATCAAGATTCTTACCGTACTCCCGGTATTGCCAACATCAAAAAATTAATCACCTTTATCAGCTCCACCGCTCAACCTCGAATAGTATAACAGACAATTGTAAACAAAATGAAAAAAAAATGCAATATTTTACAGTTACTCTTTGATACATTTAAGCACATCTTACAAGAATGCGAAGAGGTTGTAAATTCAAACTAACTTACCTGTTAAAGTTGCTACAAGCAGCGCAAACGCTGCCACACCTGTCGCTCGCATTTGTTTCGCCCTCATCTTGTCTCTTTTCACCGCGAAACAACTTTTAGGTCCTCATAAACAACAGACAACAATAATTTTAAGGTTAACTACTTCAGAATCCAGTATTTGTTTTATACAGCAACTTACACACTTGTGTTCTTAACACCTACGCGTAAAGAATCGCAAAGATAAAAGAATTCACAAACTACACTTAAAATGGTTTTGAAAGTCCAAAAACATGTCGGAAAGTGTTCATTTTTATCGTTAACACGAACTTTATCGGAAAAGTCCCAATCACTAATCGTTTAGAGAAAAATCGAGTTAAAAACTTATTTCGTACAGACTACAAGGGCTCGAGCGGAGGACTTACATACGTCCGTACTCGCCGAGCGCAAAGCCGTACTGTCGCGATATGGGCGACTCGGCCGGTGAAACGGGCGAACGTGGAACTATACAGAACCGCCGCATAGTAGAATAATGCGTGACGCAAGGATCAAGACTAGTTCGTCGCGTCTGTTTATCATTTTTTTGTTGAAGGTATGTTCGCTGGAACAGGTTTTATTGTCGCGACGATTGAACATAGCCTTGTATAGTTGGAGTATTTGTAAATATAGTCGCTAGTAATTATATTTGTCCACAGTTATTAGTACCACCTTAAATTATCAAACATAAATTATAAGACAGTAAGAAGAAAGAAAATTAGGAAACAATTTAAAAAGAAAATAAATTAAGATATAATGTGAATAAGAATACATTAAAAACGTTTAAAACACATTTACTTTTTCTGTTATAGATTTTCATGTGTTTTGAAATCAATCGTACTTATAAGAATTTAACTAGAGTTTAAAAATGTAAGAAGTGTACTACACTCCTTTGCTTACCCCTTCGGGGATTAAAAGCGTGATGTCACGTTATGTTAAAAATATAAAAATGATTATAGCCCCTACTTATGTCACTCAAAGTAATAAATCGACGAGATAGTATAGAAAGTGGTATTTTATTAGACAGGAAATTATTTCTCGTTCTGCTATTGAATAGATTGCATGATAAAGCGACTAAGTAATGTACTTCCACGGGTGAGTCAGCCAGCAGCCAATGATCATGTAACATTATGTAACGTAAGGACTTCCTCAATTATTAATGACAAAGAAATTAGCGCTCAAACATGTTCTTATTATTAGTGTAATTATTTAATTACAAGTAATTTGTAGTTTACGATGTTAAGTCTCCAGAATCCAAATAAAAATAAAGAGAGTGATGATTATAGAAGAAGCACGTCAAGACTGTAAGGATTGTCTGTATTTGGCACTCGATACTACATATTTGCTTGCTCTGTAAGGTCCAGACGTGACGTAATAAAAATTTTTACAGTAATAAAATAACTTTGACAACAATTTAATGTAACCCATAGTTAATGTTCCACAAACGTTCAGAGTTATGAAACAGTTTTATAAAAACGCTCCCAGTTTTCTAAGTGTCAGCCTTCTCGTGTTACCTTATATTTGATATAATCAATATTTCAGATTAAAGATGTTAGATTGGAATTATGAATGTAGTGATAACCTAGTATTAAATGTTTCGTGAGTATTTATACACGTGATTACACATATACATATGTACCAGCTTAACTCACGTGCGTTTTTCGGGATGGTCAGACTAGTTTCGGATCTGTACGAGATTCTTCCTCGTGAGCTCCGGCCTGTTGCAGCCAGGTCGCGGCGGAGACAGTCTCCGGCGTGAGTTAAGCCGGCACAATATAATCATAATAACCTAGTAGTATGAAATTCAGTCTCTCAGTCCTGGGCCTGGGTTGGAAGCCATTGCACGCACCACTTTACAAATGATTATATTACATATATCACTTGCTGTAACGGTGAAGGAAAACGTTGTGAGGAGACCGGCATATTTCTTAGAATTAAAAAAAAGTAACGTCTAATGCGTGTGAAATTCGGTTTATGATCTTAGAGGAAACCTGTGTCCAGAAGTGGAACGATACAAGAATCGGAAAAAATAATGCAATTTGTACTTTTCGTGATATGAACACTTGTAAAACATACACTGCTTACTACTACTACAAACATAACTTGCACTGGCATTTGTATACGTGTTTCTTATGAATAAATATTTTTTAATTTTTTTTCTATTTTCATATTTCTACTCGATATCAGCAATTTTTTCGCCGTTTTACCACACGCTGAACATGGAGAGTTTTTCAGAAATCAATGTAAAATGTGGCGGTCTGACATGGGTAAAGAATAAACTAAGCTCAACTAATCTCATCTGAACTCGTTATTGGGCGACTTAAGATAGTTGTCAGAAAGTTCTTCTAGGCCCCTGAGATACATAACCGAACTTATCGAAGGCTTTGAAATAAAAAAGCAATCAAACTTGTTAACCGAATATTTAATAAGCTGCACTGAGGATATACTTCCAACTAGATCTGGTCTCAGAGCATACCGCGCCTAGCAATGCACACTCTCTCTAAGATAGAATCAGTAATATGAAATAGGTAGTACAGCGATGGCAGGCGCTCGAAGGCAGAGCTGTCATGAGAACGATTACCGATTGATAAATGATTATTTATGCTGTGCGTGGCCCAATTCACGCCATTTTGAAGTTTTGGATTATTGTACGGCCTTTATAGATAACATTGTGAAGTATGAATTATTGGTATGTATTTTATTGTGTATTGGCAGACAGTATGGACGTCCATTGAATATTAAAATGAAAATACACTGTACAAACATAAAAAAAACATGTAACTGTTTACTTAAATTAATCATTGTCGATTATTAAAAATTTTACATTGATTTTGCGGAAAAAATTGAAATTTAGGGGCAAAAGTTACAATGTAGAGATACCTGAAAAAAGGCTAACAAAATTCTTTTTAACTAACGCTTTTTGATGTTCCATGTTTATCTCATTGAGACTATGACCGCAAAGCAAAATCGGCACGTTAAAACAGGAAACTGTCCGCTTTAATACGGTCGGAAAATTCATGAATGTCTTTCAACTACGAAGTACCTATGCATTTTTGTTAATCATTACAAATTGTACCATTGCACATATTTCCAGTTTCTCCTTTTCTCAGTGCATGATCTGGTAGTTGGCATTACTAAGTATATTATACTGGAGCATAAATTCCGCATATAGATGCGTTAAAGCTGTGTGTACTCTGGACTTAGGGTAATAGAGAATGCAGTTATATTCGCACACCCGACACGGCGCGTGCAGTTGAACTGGCTTGTAATCTTGGAGCGTAGTGGAGTATCGCGCGGCTTACACCTCCGGTACACCGGGAACGTCCATTCGGTGCATTTCCATTGCTTCCTATATACATAGGTACGTAATAACTGGTCAAACTGTTAACAACTTAAAAAAACGACCGATTCAAAGTTTCGTTAGTCGTGTTCATCACCTTTTTATTGTTCCTCTGATGGACAAGGGTTTCCTCTTAGAATAAGAAGATTTAAGGCCTTAGTCTGCTACGTTGGCCAAGTGCACGTTGGTAGACTTCATGTGACTTACATTATGGAAAACTCCAATATCTGCACGTTTCCTCGCACTGTTTCCCTTTACCGTTACAGTGAGTGATATTTAATCTTAAAAAGCACATTTTTCAAAACGAGAACCTACGGAGTGGAAAGCTGAATTCACAATCCCTAAGCTATGATGGCTTTCGTTGCTAGTACGAATTTCTCCCCAAAACTGGTCATAAATCACGACACCTGTAGTAATCCTGTGTGCACTACTATTAATCATCCGAAAATCAAACGCATTCAGTGTTGCCTAATCGAAAATGACACACACACCTCGCACGCCGGTGCGTGAGAGATATCTGCATTTCCTACTTAGTTGACTTCGCTACACCAGAACCCGTGGCGAAAGTCAGTAGACAAACAAAACTGCGATATGCTCTTTTGTTCCGGCGTCGATAAAATAAATGTAATTCTGAACCCTTGATAAGAAAATCAGCGGCGGCAGTCATACTTACTGAGATATACATATGTATGTACGTACTATAGTTAAACTAGCCAGTAATCTTAGAGTATCGGTAGTGCTGGAACATCACCCGAGACGCCGCAACCCATTATGTGGTATTGATGTGTCGGATACTATACTCACATGTAGGCTTGTGTTACAGAACACACTACTTATATATAAACATCAATTAGTATATAATATATGTTATAAGGGTTAGTACATGTATTAAATTTAACAATATTACATTCAGAACTCTTTAAGTATTTAATAATAAATAGTAACATTAGCCTCTTTTATTTAGAAAAAGTAAAAAGTTTAAAGTCCATAGTTTGCCACGCTGATCAAATATAGAGTTAGAAGTCCTCGCAAGACTTGGAGACGGTTATAAAAACCTCTAAAGTCAGCAGGTTTCCTCTCAACATTTTACTTAGCCTCCCAACAAATGGGATTTTAATCTTAAACAAACACGTAATGATGTAAAGTTACAGGATGCGTGACAGGATTCAAACCCATAGCTCCGAGATGGGATACTAAAATCTAAACCACCAAACTATGAATACTTACGCCGCTTGCATTTATTGATAATTATTCTATTAATAAAAATATTTTGGAAACGACTTTACATTTTATTAACTGCGTAGTTACTTGGTCCATTGGTTGCAAACGTGATTGCTACCCGAGGGGTCTGGATTTGAATTCCGAGTCGGGTAGTAATGGATTTTTATAATTTAGATTTGCTAGTAATAGCTCGAATTTCGAATCTGTGCTCGGTGTATGGCAATAGGCTGCCCACCTACGCCATAGTGGAGCGTAAGCGCACCCGGCAAAACGTAGGAGTATGCTACACTTTCTGCTTAACCCTTCGGGTTATACAGGCTAGATGTTACGATTTATTATATTACCTACATAATTGCTTTATCACAGAAGGAAGTCATTAATCACAATGGGACCGATTATGAGGAATAGTATTAATATGTAACTGGTGCTGACAACTAACTATTTACGAGAATACAAAACTACATATTTAACTCCTAATTTATGTAGTTAATTATTCAATATAATGCTATTATTAATGAAAAAGAGTACGATAAGTGATTAATTAAAAACCGTCCACTCCAACTAATTACAAATGTCCGGTGGCCCAAGGTAATTTAATAATTGCATCGCTTCGTTAGTTATTAACTTAGTTATTAACGTCCATCAGTATCATATTTTGAATTTAACTGAAATCGAAACCGAGAAAAAGTAAACTCTGGGGATGTCAGGGGTAAATTAATTGGAAAGGGATCAAACCCTTGTTTTGACTGCGCAAATAGAATTAAAAACGAACTCCCTGTATACCGATGATATAATCGCTCTATTTAGCAATTTAAACGTCCATTGCCCGTTCGAGTCCGGCTGACTTCATTACAACAAGCCACTAATTTATAACAGCGCGACGTTCTTATTAAACAGGCCTGAAGTGTACATAGACATGATATGAGAGATATGTATAATTATGTCTACAAATTTTATTATAATTCGGATTAAACCAGATACAAAATAAATTTTAACATAATTTTTGGCCATTTGCTATTCAACAGTTTCATTAAAATGTATTTAGTGATTAAATATACATACTTATGAAACTTCTAAACACCATGCACGTATAATGTGCACTTTGTTTTTGAAAACTAAAATTTAAACCATTACAATACACTATTGCGAATATGCCTTTGATACCGTTATAAAGTTATTATTATGTTATACTGGTTGAATTCCCAAGAAAGGAGTGAGGATTTAGATAGAAAGTTACACGAGAGATATTTATAGCCGAAAAGTAGCGATAGTCTTACTGCTCTCAAATACCTTTGTGCGAAGACCTAAAAAGCGAACACAAACCTAGCGCCTTCCATAAAAAATTATATTATCATCCTTGTATCTAGATATTTTGTTAGTGCCCAAGTCATAACATATATATTTATTTCTGTTTAAAAATACGGTAGATAAATAATTTGTCATTGTAAGTAATACCCCTTTCTTAACCCGGCGTGATGATTGAAGATGTTCAACGAAATTAATTATCAATAAACCCGGGTCATTGAACTACTAATTATTGTGTATGTGGGAATCATCAGTCATTAGCGAACGAACCTCTTATCAAAAACTTTCTCGTTAATCATATAACCAAGACAACTAAATTACATAATATCTTTTTTATTTTGCCTCACTAATATCGTCATTACAATATGTGTTTTTTTTTATTTTATTTTCGTGGTAATTAGTAAAAATGGACATCTTCCACTCTAATTACCAATAAAATAAATCAGCACCATCTAGTGGCAAGTTAGATCAAACCGCGTTGATGTATTATTTTATGTAAGCATATTATACCTACATAATATATTTTTTACATATTTATTGCCCTGCTTTTCATATTTAATGTGAGGATTGAGGAACAGTTGGACACAAATTTGCAGATTGCTCGTTGTACTGGCAACTTCTCTCATAATCGATAAAAGAGTTAAATTAATTCGAAAACTTAGCGCCACTTTTTTTCTTCATCGAAAAAAATGAAAAAGCGACCCACGCCGTTATATATCTCGGGCAAACTAACAGTTAATGTAAATCGATATCCACGCTTTAAAAAGCGGCCAATGAAAGTTTCACTAATATAAAAAGAACGACCTAAATGTATTGCATAAATATTCCAGATCTTAATTCTTAACGCTTTTTGCTAAAAGCCGTTAACGTAAAAACTGCCTATAAATTTTATTTTGCATGTCTTGTCTCAATACTGGCTGCAGTAAAGCATAATTCACATTACACTCGGTTCTTCACAATCTATTGATAATTTTATAAATTTCTACAAACGATAATTTATAATGTTGACAGCGTTCTAAGTTGGCCTTCCATTACTTTGATCGTTTCAGTACAATTGTCAAGATTTTCTGCATCTTACAAGTACCTAAATCCAATTGCCTCAGTGTATGTATGTATGTTTTCAATCAATCAATAAACTATGAATTATAATATAATTCATTATATTTATGTATATTATACGCAAGTGTATTTGAATACATGATATATTTAAATGAGTATCTAGTAAATAAAAAAAATATGTAAGTTGCCCTTTAAGACAATGTTTATTCAAAATATTATTTTCACGTTAGTATTAAATCAGTCCGGAGTAGTATGAGTCGTCTATTATAGTCGGTCGGGCTTCATTTAAACATGTTCGCAAAAAATATCAGCGGATTCTCTTGTAAAATGTTTTCAATAAGAAACCATTTTAATTATTTTTAATGTTAGTAACAATAAAGTCTTTTATTTCTTGCAAGACTAAACTAAACATAAATTTACTTCTATACCTACGTAAATAAATAAATAAAAAAACTAATATTGTAATAATTATACTCTTTTAAATCTTAAACTTAGGTAATTGCTTTCGTAATTTGTATTATTTATATAGGAAGTTCTTGAATAATTCTGCAAGCACCCCTCTTTGGATGAAACCCTCCTCGAATGGAGTTCACTTTTCTCTGTCCTGTGCGACCCGAACCCAGTTTGGGCCAGCTACTTTTACTACCTCGTCCTGCCATATCGTATAAGATCTTCCTATGAGTCTCTTGCCTCTAGGACTTTTACATATGGTTATTCTCTTCGTCCACCTGTCGTCTTGCAAACGTGCTATATGCCCCGCCCATTTTCATTTCAATATTTGCGCATGGATTAGATCGTCTTTGGCTTTTGAGATGCTTCTTGTTTTGGAATGTCTGCGTTCAAAATCGCGCTGGCGGTTTTATTTTTGATTTCATTTGTGTAAAACCAAAATAGTATAAAAATTAGACGAACCAAACATGACATGAGGTTCATTAACGTCCGTATTGTGGTATAGTTAGCAACCCATTGATCTGATGCTGATGTCACCATTATTTAGCTATTCATTTCACGTGCTCGTGACGAATGTGCAAACTGAGGGAAAACCTCTGTTCAAAATAGTCTTTATACGCCATGCGCGGGCCTCTCGAAAGAACCATTGAAACCTGTCAGCTTACAATATGCTGCTAATTTTCCGGGCTGCAAGTGCCCATGTCCACTCACTACTTACCATCAAATGACTCATCTGCCTCTGTGTCAAAAAAAATATAAAATTATAAAAATGTACTAATTATTTAATTTATAACAATGCTCTATCGAGTAATCTCAGTAACTGTATAGCTTTTACTGTTACAAATACAGTTATATTTCATTATAATACACAAAATCCATCTTTGTTATCACCAAAAAAAGGCTAGTATGGGAAATAAAGCAAGCGCTTGAAGCAAAGGTGACCATCGCCAAAATGTGAAAATGACACAGATGGTTTATTATGCTTTTAAATATTTTTTTAAACGAAATCAGTACCTTTATCTTATGTTCTAATGTAATTTTAAGAGCCATTTTGTTAAGGAGATATTATCTATTGACGACCTACAAGTAATATTTGCACTCAATTCGCTTGTACGGTAGCACCTCATTCGGTTTCCATGGTGCCCGGTGACGTGTAGGGATGAATCTTGCACCCCATCACCCTATCCCGTCCCGACAGATTATATGCGCTCCACTGACTCCATCTCAGATCACCAATATCGTTAAGGAAACGTGGCCATAATATTTTTGCAAAATCTATACTTGAAATAAACCTGTCACTTGATCTCTGCGCTGTTTTATGACAAAAAATCTGTATTATAAAGGAAATTATGTTGAAAAGAATTAATATGTCATAGAACTACATTATATGGACTCTTTCAACCACAAAGACCATGACGACAATTTTATGCCACTTACATAACTATTTATACAATTCTACTTCGTCTTTACGCTCTTGCGATCGGTAGTATTATATGTAGTTGAGCTCTAGAGAAAAACTGTTTGCACTGTCAAACGTTTCCCTATAGCTACGCATTATTTTTCTGTATACCGTCTACAATACACTTTATTATTACGACGGTGAACCTGGTGTAACTACATATAAAACCGCAAAGGAGTTTAGTTTCTTGAAGCACAAGAAATACTTTATTAAAAAAAATTTTGATTTAGACTTCACAAAAAAGAAGAATAATAATAATAATCCACCCATTATAATTCCACTGTTGGAATATAGGTCTCCTCTCACATTGAGAGGGTTAAGGCCATAGTCTGCCTTAATTAATAGTCTTAATTAAGTCAAGTATACAGTACAAATAACGAAACGTAAATTCTAATTAAGAGTTAATTATAAATGTACCGGCTTAACTCACGTACGTTTTTCGGGAGCACCCGACTAGTTTCGAACCTGTATGGGGTCCTTCCTCATGAGCTCCTGGCTCCGAGCTCACTCTTACAGCGAGGTCGCGGTGGAGACTGAGTTATTAAATATCTTAATATTTTTCCAAATTGTATCGTTCGCGCTAAACTAGTTAGGCGGTGACAGTCACTTCATTTTATTTACTATTTGAAAATTTAAATTACTACTTGTGATTATGGTGTGTGGCAACACTTTTAACACAGCAACGAGTAAAAGTTATTAATATTTGAACATTTTTTATGTTATTTTAGCACTAACAATTACTGATATTGAATATATATTTATATTCCATCCGTGTTAGGGAAATATTTCAAATTATCGCTAAGAGAGATTTAATAACGGCGTATTTACATATTTTCCAAGAAATGGTCTCTGCAGCGAGATAACTTACCCTTGGGTGCTTAATGGCTTTTTATTCCAGACTTTTATTATTAATGGGCGATTCAGCTATGAGTCATAGAGCCTACGTTTTCTTGGTGTCGCAAGTGCGAATTTCTCACATCGTTGGTAACTCCCACATGTAATTGTAGATAAAGGAATCAAAGGATTGGCCATTTCTTTTTCCTAAAACATATTTGCAGAACTATAAAATAAACGATGAATCATTATCTATTCCACTTAGAATGGAGTAATAATATCTATGAAAAAAAAACATACAGAAAACTTATATCTACGAGTGGAGTGTCATTATTAATAATAAATCCTTTTCCATAACGGGATTGTCCCAACTTATTTGAGCAAATTTAGACTAGAATCGGAAAATTGGATCAGAACTGTCAAACTGTTTTTGTTGTTTAATTAAAACCATAATGAACAAAAGCGGGGAATAGTGGTGACAATGAAAACACTAAAGCACAACTGACAGGAGCGGCGACTACAAAAGTTTGATTTGAATGAGCCTATTGGTAGAGACAGTCTGGTGTCGAGTATGGCGACCGATACGGTAAGGTTTCAAAAATTACTTTGTGACATATTAAACAAGTACTCAGACAATCTATTTACATGACGACATGACTAAAATGTTCAATGAGTTTTCATGTTTTTTTGGAGCAGGATGATAATGGGCTCTTCAAGAAAGATGCAAAGACGGTTCTCCTTCAACGCTGGTAATTGCTACTTTGGCCAGTCCTCGGGTGTTGCAAATATTCATAGACGACTATTATCACCTTCTTTCAGGTGACTGGTTTATAGTTTATCTATTTGCCAGGCTAAATAAAAAAATAGTAAGATTAACCAATAGATTTGTCTTATACGTTACAAATATATACATAGTCTCACATTAGAGTGCGAATACAATAAAACTGCTTAGTGGGGTCGAGGACCAAGAAAATAATGTTAATGTATGTACCATGTTGAATATCAGATCCAAATGACTAGGCCGTCCCGGTCCATGAAGTCTATGGCCGAATTTTGTAGACGTCGCTTTTGTAATTTTTTATTTCAAGGTATTAAAAGTATGTTCTTCATTCACGTTGGACTAATAAACGCGGACTTAAATGTCGCGATGACGAAGGATAATGTTGACAGGTGATCGGTTCGGAAGTCGCGTCGTCGTAACGACGCTCTGTCCGTGACGTGTGCCACTGTATCTGTTGAATGCTGATTCACGCGAGTTCGTCGCCCTTATCCCGGCCGAGAAATAACAAAACGTCTCATCGCTGGGGTGGTTGGGCAATAAATCAAGAGTACGTCATAAATACTACGCTCCCTTCTAAGGGTAAGAAGTGTCGCATTTTCCAAGTCATAACGCGAGCTCCGTAATGCAGTCCCGACATGCGGTATGTCTTGGGGCTTGAGCTTATTCGTTTGCGGTGAAATGCGGTTCCGGAATTCCGACTATTCTATATTAAACCGGGAAGTAGAATTATAACAATTTAACATTATTACAAATAATTCAGCATAAAAAAACCCAAATAGCTTTTTGAAATATATTAAGTACACTTTTTAAATTTAATGAAAATAAGGGCATATGGAGCAGCTTACGTAAAGTGATTTCTGTAACCAATGTTTACCTGAAGTAGAACTAAAATTTGCAACGCGTCCCAATTGCTTTGCTACTTAAAGGATTAATTTAGAATGCCTCATTCAAAAGTAAGTCTCCTTACATTTGATGGTTCTATACGTTGTGGTTTTTGAAAATGTATGTTATTAGATTTGGCGGACTGTATTGGGACGCTTTATGTGCCGTCACGTTTACAGAAAATGTAAGAAGACAAGAGATACTTTTCATTGTTAACATACACACAAGTCAGTTTAACAAATCACGAAATGTAAAGCCTAACAAAGGACAAAGAAAATGTAGGTACTTCTGATTCATTTTCGACCGAAGAATAATAGACTATTTTTTCAATTAATAGGTACTCAGAAGTTCGATGAAGAATTTAAAGAAGATGAAAGATGAATTTAAACAAGTATAAATTAAATACTCGTTGGACTAGCCGTTTAAATTAATTTTAAATACAATTTTATAAATAAACCAGTGTATATTTATGGGATACAATGCTCACTGCTCTTCATAATCATGGGCAAATAAATAATACGGGGCAAGCGACACTCGCTCATTGATCTCAAACTAGGCAGAGCCTCTATACATACAGGACTAATGAACATATCGACAAACATTTTTAAAACTTATATAATTTTATAACTGGACACAGATCCAATTTTCCTGCTCATCATGTATTTGACCTGGGTGGAAATAAGACTCACATCGCTCGGCTCAACCATCGGTGTAACTAATCGCTGAAACAAAAGACCAACAATGTCAAAATAAAATAAAAGCGGAGTAGTTTTTCTCATATCTTCAGTAAATAAATAACATTTCAGATGAAATGAGTCGACTAGCTTCAATGTAACTGAGTGTAGTTAGTTCTCTTGACATAAAAATGGCCCCGGGGGTTTAATAACTCTTCGTAATGTACTATTACGGGCACAATGAAACTGTTATTAGAGTTCCAAACACAATTAAATGTTATGTGAACTGTTTCTGTATCATGTAATCGCACCTTCCCTTACTTCATATTAACTATATCATATATGTATATGTTTATGTATAATTGCCTACAGAGGTTAATTAAATTTTATAATTAAAACGATAATTTAAAATGTTCGTGATCAGAATGAAATTTATTGGTCGATACTTCAAAATACATTCAAGTTTTATAAATAATTATTAAAAAACTCTTGTAATGGTTGTAATGGCGAGTACTTAGACAGAGTTATTGCTTTGGAAGCACGAGGAAATTCGTCACAAGTAATAATAGATTAAAAAATACTGATTGACTTGTTGATCGAGTAGTTGCAAACGCGACTACCGATCGGGAGGTCCTGGGTTCAAATCCCGGGTCGGGTACTAAAGGATTTTTCTAATTTAAAATTTCTAGTAGTGACTTGGAGTCTGGATCTGTGCCCGATGTATGGCAATAGGCCCACCATCTATTTCATAGGACGTAAACATAACTGGTGAAACGTGGAAGTGTACTACACGCCTCTGCCTACCTCTTCGGGGATTACAGGCGTGATGTTAGATTACGTTTAGACTTAGACATTCTGATGATGCTAATAAGTTATAAATAAAAGTAGAAATACATTGCTTAAAAAATCTATGTTACTTCTATTTTCGATAAAGCACGCCGGCGCGCGGCGTAAGCTTAGAATCAGATATGAATGTTTCTGTGTATAAGTTAAAAAAATGTTTACCTCCGGAATGTAAACTTCATATAATAATACCTACTTATGAAATCCAAAACCCATTAACAATGATATCAGATGGCCCGCCTAGAATAATACTCGTAATGAAATAAGAAACACGACATGAAGGAAACATTGCAAGGATACTTAAAACAACATAACACAAACACACTTTAGACACCTTTACAATATTCGCTAAGGCGTGTGAAGCCCGTCAACCAATACTCGACCTATGTGGCAGACACACCGTGGCAGTACGTAGACCTAACTCTTCTCATTCTGAAAATACAACCGTGTCCTAGCAAGGGAGCAAAAAACGTGCATTACATTAACGATGGTACCTACACACTTAACCTAAATTTGGTAAAAGGCTTATGTAGATAACCTGCAAAGCGGAACGAAGTTGTGAATATCGCGAAACAATTTCGCAATTCCGATACAAGTATCATTGACGATTTACGAGCCCCCGGCGAGCGGCGCGGCCGCGGTGCGCACTACGAGTACATTATTCACATTTCGTTTCGTGACTGCATTGAAAGAAGAACACGCGTAAATTATTAGAATCACCCTACTGACAAGTATTGCTGGATTCAATTCAGTGCCCGTTCCAAAGTGAATCAATGGCTCGAATTCATACCTAACCTGAAAGTTTAAATACAGTTTTTATTGGCAATAATTTGTTTTTAACATCTTTATGACTAGTTTTACAACAGTCATGGTTAATAGTGACAAATCCATTGTAAGTTTTCAAGATTTCGACTTCGACCTCAGACTATGATCGCTCGTTAATTTTATGTTTCATAATGTAATTAAAATGTAAATGATACGTGAAAGTAACTGTCAATTCGTTGCAACAATTAATTACAATTTATTGTACGTTTTACGATGTACAATCTGTGTATGTAGGTATGTGTACTTAATGTGGCTAGAGAAAACGAAATTAAAAGTAATGCAATTTTAAAGTTAGGTATATACAACTTTGAGGCACTGTGTACAATATTTAGAGACATTAGATTTGTTTTAACTTTGTACATCAAGCAGCTTGCGAGTTCGATTATCATTTGAATAGTATTGAAAAGTGAAAAAAATAATTGCCCATAGTAAGTAGCTTTTAACTTGTAAATATATCTCGAACTTTAATCGCTCTGCTCACCTTTTCAGGTCTTTTTGCTGCATGTCTCCACTACCTTCAAAAGTTACGAGCGTAAAAAAGAAAAACGGCCCAAAAGCTCGGATTGTCTGCGGTAGAGCGGTTTCTATTTCCCCTCTCAGTTAATCCACAATTGCATTCTCACCTCGGAACTGGCTAAAAATGAATCCGGCTGCAGCCTTATACCTATATCTGTTAGAGCCGTCGTAATAGCCAATTTGTGGTAGACAGATCGAGAGACGTGGTACCTACGTGCTCACGCGAAACTGCATCGTAATTACAAAAACGTTTAACATTTCTCGAACTTACATTTACACATTCAATTTTAAGTAGGACTGATATTATCCTTAGTGTTAGTTTCTTTCTACTCGTTTAGTATAAAGGTAACAAAATGAATCAAAATCAAAATAGTCCACTTCGATTGAACTCGAACTTCGTTAATCAAATTATTATTTTACAAATGAGAACTACTAATCCTTCTTCCAAATACTTACTTATACGATTATTATACCTTTCTCAATACAATGAGGACTAATTTATACCTCGAAGTATAACAAAACGGATTTGGGATTTTCCTTTCTTGGCTTCGAGAAATTGAACATGTTACCTACAAAATGGAACCTTCCTTAATGTAGGACGATAAAAAACATTCGAAATGCCAGCACCCAGTAGCACCAGGCATTAAAAAAACAAATCATAATTTCTTATCTATCTCTGTAATATCTTAGCTGAAGGAAATTAAAACAGTTTGTTGCAGGAAGGGCTGAACTTCGATTGCCATTAACAATTCACAAACTAAAATTATTGCTCATATAAATCTTGAAGGCGTAAAACTAGTAGATTTTAGTAACCTGTGAAATTACGTAATTCAGTAAATGTTTCGCTGAAATTACTTGAGAAACTTAAAGAGTAGATTCTTTTATACCACACTGTTTATTTACATCGATGGCTATAAAAAGACAATATACATTTGTGCACCATAATAAAAAGTGTCTATAACATTCGACGAATGGAAAAGTTAGCAATTAAACAAGAGCGACATCTTACAAGTATTATTGTAAAGGCCTATAAATATGTAACATTATATTTTTGATATATTTATAGACTCTCCTTCACTGTACACATCACGCCCTGGCACTGAAGCGTTTGAGTAAGTATATTATTTAAGCTCCGAGGCATAGCAACTAATTTATTTTATTATTCAATTATTAAAATTAGGTGACACTTTTCTAGTATCACAAATATACAAAAATGATGGTAAAGTTATTTATCTGTGCGATATACAAGTTTTGGCTCTTATTAAATAAAAAAAACAAAAGACTCTTTTATGAATTTAGCACCATCATCGTCTGTCCAAGTCCAGTACTCGGACCGGCTTTTGCCCAATATCCCCACGCTGGGAATGAGGATACATGATCGCAAAGCGCGGCTTTAATAACACAAAATAATAATAAGTTATGTCAAAACCAAATTTGGTTACTCTTATCAAATATTCTCAAACTCTTTTATTATTCACATTATATTAGCCGATGCCCGCCCGCTTCGCTACGCGTAAGTAAATATTTAAGCAAAATATGTTTTTTTTCTGATGAAATTAGTTTTATTATTTGGTAACTCTCAAGCAATTCACTTCAACATTTCTTTTTAAGACAGTTTATTCACAAACATGTTGAATATTTGTTAGTTATGAATGAGCACTCTCTCGCTCGGAGAACGTTATTGAACAAATTTGTATTTATGTAAATCAAGTAACATATCTGTGAGCTGGAAGATTTACACCTAAAAAATCTACTTTGAAAGTTGAAGCGGTGTTTATATTTAAATTCTTCAGAATGGGTCTGACAGTTCAGACGTGAAAGAGTAATAATGTAGGTAACAGACAGACAAATGAATTCAATAATTGCTTGTAATAATAGAGAATGTTCTTATTTATGTACGGATTACGGCATTTCCTTATATCCGTCTATTGCCTCTAGTTAATATTTCACAACAGATCTCGATTGTACAACAACTCTATAAATAATAAGAGTTCAGATTTAGCGATTAAATATTAAACGTTTATGAAAGGAAATTGTTTTTCAAGTATGTTCCGGTAATTAGAAAACCCGTTCCGATTCGAATAAGGAAACGGTTCCGCTAGAATGTTTATTGTATGACCAACCGTCACGCGATCCTAGCACGAGATGCGCTCGCAACGACTTACAAAGTTGTAGGACACCACAGGACATAGTTCAATGTTGCTATCACCGCTATTTCATTTCTTATAAAGGTAAAAAACCTGTTTCTTCTCACATCATATAAATTGAACAGACTTCCGTACCTAATCTCAAAGGTAAAATGACACTAAACAAGTGTAGGAAGGATTTCAATTTGCATAACTCGGTATGCTGTTTTAACTGATATAATAAAACGACAAATTGAAAACTAGAAAATAACAATTGTCCTCAAAAGTTTCAGATGTTGTAGTGCGCCTAGTGTTAAAGCAACCGCAAAGCCGCAAAGGGCGTATAATCAATAATGATAAGGTCACGGCCACCAGAAATAGAACACAAGTGTTACGGACTTATGCAAAGCGGCAAAACCGAGGCCACGGCGGAACTGCAACGTGGCACATGTGTACAAAAGTTCTTGCTGATACAAAACCTTATTGCGCGCTGTCTCGCAAATTATGTGAAATACTGCACTCTTTGGGGTCAAGTTTGCTTCTCGTTATCGAAATAAGTTTTTCTTCAGATGTGTAATAGAGACGGGTCAAATAAATTGTGTGGGATTGATGAAGACATCATTTTGTTTAGCTACATTTTGTTCTATGCCATCGACTACCTCCATCAAGTTATACTACATATTATAAATGTGTTGTTGATCTTGTTCAAAGTTTAATATAATATGTCGGTGTTATTTCATTTCAAGGATTTAATATTAGTTAGAATAATGTTTGGCAACTCTTTTAATACCTAAATTATTCCCGTTGAGAACTATTGGCAAAAGAGAAGCAGCGACGCCTCTCCTGCTACGTCCTTTGCACCTTTCATTATGAGGGAAAACCCCAGTCCTTTGGTGAGGCAATGAAAGAGTTAACGCTGATTATGATAATAAAATACACATAATTACTCGCAAATACTAAAATTGAAATGAACATATTTTGAGATTTTGCAACCCCGTACTGTGCTTTACAAATGCTGTAACTGTGTGCGATGAGGTCTTAATAAAAGAAGCGTCACCACAACGGTTAACTAATTTTTATATTTTTATATTTCTAAAGATAAAATAAACATCATGAGGAAACCTGAATACCTTAGAATTTACAAAAAAAAATATTTTTTAAGGTGCATGAAATCTGCCAACCCGCACTTGGCCAGCGTGGTAGACTATGGCCTTAACCCTCTCGATATGATAGAAAACCCTTATTGCAATAGTGGAATGATAAATGGGTCGATTATTATTGTACATGGGGCGAATATTATTTTATATATTTCTACATTTCCGACATCCATTAACCACGCCATAGAAAGAAGACACTAGAAGATCAAAGTTAAGTCATGACGCGAGAAGTATTAAAGTTCTTTTATAATATCCAACATTTCAAAGTTGTAATGTTATGAAAACTTAGCGGAACTTGGCAAATTCTAGAGTGCTTTCGCTGACGCAGGCATATGCCGGTATCTAAGTTCTTAACACCGAGTTAATCCAGACCACACCGAGCTTTACATTATAATATAAGTTTTATAATTATGGGTTTCGCTCTTATACGTGTATGACAGCGTGTCAGTTTTCGCATTGGACTTTATATTATCACCTATCTTGACCAAATATCACTACAGATACAGTTAAATACAGGGCAAATCAAAAAATTGTCAGCACACGACATCCGTGTATGAAGTGATGAATGAAGAAGAAGCCCGTCAGCTCTCTGCCTACCCCGTACTAGACCTGGCGTTATGTGATGTAACGATTATACTCTCGCAATCTGTTCAAGTGATATTTAAAATTAAATATCACTTGCTAACGGTGAAGGAAAACATCGTGAGGAAACTTGCATACCTTAGAATTTATAAAAAAAAAAATATTTTCTAAGGTGTGTGAAGTCTGCCAACCCGCACTTCGCCAGCGTGGCAGACTATGGCCTTAACCCTCTTAATA
>DWDT01000299.1:0-22888 GCA_018245595.1 Microceris scylla
ATCGCACACTGTCTTCGGCTTGTCGCATCCAGCATCTGCCTGCAGCGTTTAGCAGATCGTCATCCCATCATAACTATTATAATAATCGTAGAATAACTACGATTTCAAACTTTCTGAACTGTTTTCTGAATGATAGTGTTTTCTAGACATTACGATCTCGTCGCAAATTAGCGATATATGTATTAAAACACAAAATATTCTCCGACCATTCCACTCAACTTAGCATCAGCACGCGAACTGGGTCGTGTTACCACCTAACTAGTTCAGGTAATCAGGTCACGGTTGAACCCCCGTTCAGTCAACAACGCATAATCTTTGTAGTTCCCTAAAGGTTTGATTAGTTCTTGAAAGGTTTTCTTAGTTAGTGTCGGGCAGAAGTATCTATTTCCGCTGCTTCATAATTAATTGGAATCTTTCATTTAATTGAATTAAAGAATTATGTTAAATGAATGAAGGAAAGAAAAACATAGTATTTTAATTTAAAATGATAACTTGACGAAATTTTAATCAAAAAACATGACTTTCGCTTGGTTACGGTCGAAATTAGAAAAGTGGCTGATTAGATTATGGTTAAAATTTCGCCTGAAAATTGTTTTTCAGTCGGACCCTACTTAAAGTCATTTTATTATTTAGTTTAATGTATTTCCCGAGATATATCTATTTCATTAACGTCATCATTATCCTGTTCTCGTACACTGCTAGACTTATGGAGGCCTCTTCTACAGCATTCCATTCAGCTCGATTTCCAACTCATCACGTCCAATCTCTGCCAGTCCCTTTGCGTATTTCCTTATTCTCCCTAACTGAAGGACGTTCTATTTTATGTTTGTGGAGGGGTAGTGTCCATTCCAGAATACGAAATGACAGTTTATATAAATGGGTGTACCTAATCGTTTCAATATTTTGTATTTGTTAGTTAATTTAAGATTTCTGCTTCACTTTAAGCTCACTTTGTTTTGAAATAAGAAGTAAAACTAACGTGTAATTCATTATGCAATATTATGTGCAATGCCGTAGACTTCCGTCTATTTTAAACAAAACCACAAGTTAACAATTTAATCTGCCCATAAAAAAAACCAACAATGTTTATATATTTTCCTGTTTTTATTTTTAATGTCAATTAGTTGGTTGACGGCGTGTTTTCCTAGCATTGCATACATCGTGCGATGTTTCCAATCCAATGAGTCCAATAAAATAATAAAACGGAAAATCCAATAAAAGATTGCATGACATGAATAAATTTGACGATATGACTAAAATACATACATAAAATAGGCTAATGTCTTAGAGTTAGGCTTGTCGGAGACAATCCGGACGTCCTAGGACCAAGGATATCAACCTAGCAGCTAGGTGGATATCCTGTCGCGCACCTCTTTATAAAAAATGTTCCATATAATGCTAGTTATCGCTTGTTTTAACAGATAAAATTTCTTCCAAGGAAAAAGCTGTGTAAAAGTATGTGTTTTAAAATTAACCTGCAGTGAATACGGTTACAAACACCGAAACTGAAACAAAAGCTGGCAAATAGTAATACAAATAGCAGATGAGAGTAGCAGCAATCTGACGTAGTTAGCGATCTTTTCAACCATTCCGAATTACAGTTGATATTCAATGTCTACTAAATCGGAGCGTGTCATATATAAGTAATATAAAATATTAATATCTTAACAATTGTCGTCATCAAACCTTCGATCGTTCCATCAAATTCAAACGTAGATTTTTACGGACTATGAAATTTTAGGAGCATAATTTGATACTATATTTGAGTATATAATTTATACAATTAAATGCAAGAAATTTTAAGTGTTTTTCATATTAATGGTAAGAGATATTTTATTACGGGCATGTGGTTTTTATTATGACAATATTTAATGTAAAGATTTTTTTCTCATCCTTAATCTATTTTCATGGATTATAATTAAAAAAATCTTTTAATACATTGCCTTTAAAGGTGTCTTCTTATTAATTATAACATTTTGGAGATAATAGATTGCATGGCATGAATGACTTACCGACGTTATATTTATGAAACATGAAAAAAATAAACTGTCAATGTCAAGAAGTTGCCATTTTATCGACAAACACAAATGGTAGATATCATAAAAATTGGAATAAAAACAAGTTACTTTCGGAATGTCGACTTTTTACGAGCGGCAAAAAAGTTTATTTGATCATTTAAAAAATGCAGAAGAGCAATGTAGCTTTTCGAAGGACAACAAAGCAGAAGAACCAAAAGATTACGGTGTAATAGACAAGCAGAGGTATAAAAAACTGAAACATCGTTTGAAACAGTTTAGAGGCAAAGAAAGTATATTTAAAAGGCCAGAAGCAAAATTCCGAGAATGTTTGCGTGCTAAAACAAAGCCCGACTACATAAAAAATCCACAAAAATGGACTTATTATTCATTAGCGGACGTCACGCAAGAACAAATGTCAGATGCCACAAACACTGCTACTGCCCTTGCACTTATGCGGGAATTGGAAGAAAAGGAGCTTCAAAATAATCCATGTACTCCACATGAAGTCGATACCGATGAGACTGGTGCTACTTTCAAAAAGCCCATATTCCAAGCTTCCAAAACTATAAAAACCAAAAGTATCAATGATGAAACATCAATTGTTTTCAAAAGAGATAAAGTAATCATGCCTGAATATGTTGTAGGAATGTCACAGAAAAAAGAAAAGAAAAAACCTTTAGTAAAAAGTGGGAGCACAGAAACAAAGAAAATGGAATTGAAACTGAAGCATTTATATGAGGAAGATGATGATCCTGAAACCTAGCATTGTGTCAGTTACTTATATTTTAAGTGTTCTAATATTAAACAAATGTAATTAACTAAACCTACTTTTGTGCTCACTGCTTATTATTATCATATTATGACATCTCAATTGTAGGTAGTTAAAAACAAACCGAGTTTCAAATCTAGAAATATTACCATCATACTGACATGTAGATGAAGCAGCTGATGACATTACTGGTCTACTAGGCAGTACCTTACTGTCTAGTTTATTGTAGATAATAAGGTCTGGGATGCAAAAACTACAACTATTTCATTGGTGTAAAATATAATGGCTGATGATGATATAGCAGACTAGCAAGGCACAGTTAAAAACCCTGGTTGCCAAGCTGCTGTAGGCATAGGCAGTGGGAGACTTGCTCTGCAATTTCCAACCTGTATTCTCAGTATGGGAACTGTGACAAAAAACTCCTCAGGAGGAAGACCTACATTTAGCTCCTGTCTGAGACAAGGTAAAGATGACAGAAGACCCTAACCTAACCAACTAACACAAAGCAGTACACTTAAATGATATACTGCTCTAATATAACCCTTTACACATTGTATTTTTCAGTAGTTATAAGGATTAGATTATATGGCTTCAATTGTACCTAATTGCAAGAAATATCTCCCCATTATTATTATAAGTTCTATGGAACACTCTTATAATGACATACTTATATTTCTATGAAACTTTCAGTTGAGTCACTTTCTGGTTATTTAATAAAATTCCTATAATGCTTATATAAAAAATTACTGGATATACATATTACAATACACAGCACATTATTTTATTCATTGTATATTACAAATTGTTAAAATATTACAAATTTAGAATCAATTTATGTATCTCATTTATTGGACAAAAAACAATTAAATTGTCATAAAAAGCATGAATTGTTTTTTTAAATGCTTTATTAAATAGATATTTAGCACTGTGAAACAATGGCAGATTCAGACTTTATTTCCAAGCTTTCCGGCAATTGAGTATCTAACTTATTTTCTGCAGCAAATGCACTAAGATCCCTCATCATTGAGTATGCATCTTCCCCATCAGCATAATACTTGGGTTCAATTTCCAAAATCTTGAAGCCAAGGGAGTTGGTGTACAGGTTCAAAGCTGCTCTGTTACTCTTCCTTACATGCAGGGAAACATATTTTGCCTAAAAAAAAATTAAAATTTTAATATAATGATTTTATGGCAAAAACATTTTTTCACATTAAATTATGTACATGAAATTACAAAATATTTCGCAAATGGTCTCTTTTGAACTTCTTTAACATCCTTTTAAAATGTGCCTTCATACTTTACTAACACATTTTCCACATTTCCTGCATCATGGTTATGGGCAAAAATCTATCAGAGGACATCTACATATGTCCAGCAATGGACTTACACAAGCAGATAATGATGATGATGACTTTAGTAATTCTGGGGCTCAAAACTACATTTTAACATATAGACATGGCAAACAAATATGTTGGACACATCAAACAAATATGTTGGAAAAACCTATAAACACTTATGATGCTGTTATCCTCAAGAGCAGTATTGTTACCAGAACAGTTGAAATATAACTCAAACAAATCTCTGTCAGATGGAATATGTATCTACTGTATAGAATAATATGTTATACTCAAATATATAAAATATATCAAATATATAAAATGTATTTTCCAAAAGGTATGCCAAACACATTTTTTTTATTTGTTTTCTATTTATTTATTTACACATTATACAAACCATGAGCAAGCATAACTAATTGTGAATTTATTGCCCAGTAGCATTCTCCATCAATCAATCATCAGAGAATAGTAAAACATGAAAAAGTAAAATACATATATGACACACTTAAGAAATTACCTGAAAACATTCAACCATAGCCAAGGAAGCTTGATTCATAAGCTTCTGTGCCAGCCCGAGACGGCGATGAGATCTTTTAACTGCTAGTGATGTTATGTGCCCATGGCGATTGTCCTCCCCATCTTCCTCCATTTTAGCTAGCACATAGCCTATACAATTAACAAATACAATCAAAATAAGTTAAGACGCTTGAAAGACACCACACCTGTAATCCCGAGAGATAGGCAAAAGAGTGTAGTACATTCCCATACTTCACTGCTTACAATTCTTCCTAACGCAATTAACAAAATTATTAAAATAAAACCAATATTTAAATATAATTTTTTTTATCTTAAATCTTAGTATTTTATTTAACTTCATTGTTTAGATTCCACACTGGACCTGTTCATCTTCCGGTCTCTATAGCAATCATCCTATATTACAATTTAACACAAATATACCTAAATTGAATTGTTTGACAGTTATTTGTCATACAAACTTACCAACAATGTGTCCTTTCTCATCTTCAGCCACATAACTCAGTTGGGGCCAGGATAGTCCATGATAGAAATAGTACTTCATCTGATAGTTCTCTGGCAGGCACAACAAGTTGCAGTGTTGCATGTTCATCAGATCACTCGGGCGAGCGCAACGGATATTCATTTTTATGAATCGAAAATTGAACTACGCTAAGTGTAGAGTATAGCAAAAAGAATGTACAACTTCTCGAAATATTAAAGACTAGTTGATTACTCCCTTCTGACTTTTCTTATCTTAGGCTGTCTTGTCTCAGACGCCGGAGGAGTATCTGACATGCCCCCAAGGAGCTCGCGAACGAAACGGAACTTTGAAAGACAACACTTCCACACAATGTACCAGCCTGTAACAAAAAGACTCTTGTAATACAATGCTTGAAAGTAAATAAAACCGGATGGAAAAATTCCACCCAAATGCTATGTTTACTAAAATGGACTACTTACAAAACAACGCAAATATAAAAACTAAAAATATGCTACATACGAAGGTTATAACAGCTAAAATCACTTCCTTCATAATCACTAAGGTTGTAACACAAGATTATTGCGGAATGCATTTACCAGTAGTAGGTAGGACTTAAGAACTAGATTTTAGAAAAAAATCAGTCTAGAAAAATATTGCAGAATATAGAACAATATTTATTACATATTGTCTGATTTTAGAGAATCAGCAATATCCGCCATTTTGAACTTCATGCAAATACACAAAGGAACTTACGTTAACTTATTGCGTTAATTAATTATACTTCAAATTTAATGATTAACGTTATCTTATGTAATTAATTTCAAATGTTTTGATTTAATTAATAATATTCGGTCATCCAAAGCCCAATGTTACTAAATTCTGAAAATATAACCTAATTTTAATTTTGATAGACAATTCTAAGTAAGTTTTTCTGTGCCTGGCTGGCTGACCTTCCCGCCATTTAGCCTGGATAAAAGTGGAATTTTATTTTATTAAAGAAAAGTAAATACTACATAAAATGCTATATAAATTAACATAGTCAAGGATAAAAAATTTCAAAACATGCCATTAGTCGACTATATAGAAAAAAAAATATTAAAATTTCAAATATTGTTTGCTAGAGAGAAATACAATTTTTTGATGTATTTTGTATGTATTTTTAAATATTGTTTGCTAGATAGAAATACAAATTTTTTAATGTATGTGCACTAAATAGAGAGTCAACAAATCTTACTTTGATCATTAATGTAAGTAAAACTTTTGTGTCAGTCTTATAAATATGAATGGCAGAAAAGGAAAATATCAAGGCTGCCCAAATACATATAGTTGACAATGTTTAATAAAATAATAGCAACAAAATTAAAATTTTCAATTAAACACAAAGTTGAATACATTTCAAAAATTCTTATTACTGATATGTTCTATTAATTATTTAGTATTAACCTTTATTCCCGTTGTATATTAAGAAAACACTAATATGATTGTTTATTATTTAATTTACGGGTAGATTAATGCACAAAACCAATATTTTGAAATGGAAAAAGGTAGTCCCATAGTAAAGCCGGATCATGTTGTTCCGTGAGTAATGAGATATTACTTCTAACCCTTTTAACAATTTACTATCAAATTTTATCATATTACATCGCAATGAAGAATTGAACTTACGACTTAAATAGTAGCGGCGAACAATTTGCAAAAAAAAAATTAATATTTTTATTTCCAGGTACAGAAGCCCATCCTTTTCACGAGAAGAAGTAAAAGCCTTACTTCAGCTTATTGAAAAATACAAAGCAATTATATTGAATAAATCGACAACAGCCGCCGTAAGTCACGCTAAAGAGGTTGCTTGGGTAAAAATCGCGAAAATATTTAACAGCCATGGCTTCCCACACAGACGAGGTTCCGAGTGCTTAAAGACCAAGTGGGAGAATCTCAAACGCAATGCAAAAAAAGTATCAAAAAATGTAATGAATGCAAAGTCTGACGAATTTATTGATCTCACTAGCCAAGTTGTTGCTCTCATGTGTGAAGCTGATATGAGCCCTAACATGATTGATGTGCCACTGGAAATTGAAGTGGAACTGAAAGATGGTATGTTTCATTTTTTACAGGGAAAAATTATGGTTTTATTAAAAAGACCTCCTACAGCCTCTTGTATTCTACAGCGTAATGATATTTGTTAAGAGAAGTAGAAGGCTTCAGATGAGTAGTGGCAGGTCTAGAATGCAGCCTCCCACTCTGGGGTCTTGAGTTCAAATGCTATTGCACACCTTAATACAAGAATATGTCTTTTAATATTAGGTATCACTTTATATAATAGTGAAGGAAAACACTGTGAAAATCTCCAAGATGTATGAGGTCTGCCAACCTGCACTTGGACAGTCAAGCAGACATGGTCTTAATATTTGTAATTCTGTGAGGAGACCTGTGCCCAATCATTAAATAAAACTTGTATATCAAGAGTTCATGACTACAAATGTTCATTGCAATTTTCTTCTTCTTACTCATGTCCCCATGATTGAGGGTTGTGACCACTAAAAGTTGTTTTGCACATGAGAGCACTCCAGGCCTTCCTACAGTGTGCTTTATAAATGGTCCCTTGAGTCCAACAGCTCATGCTTCTCAAAATGGGATCCAACCATCATAACAGTGACCTACCACTGTGTCTTTTACCCTGCTTTTATTTTAATTTTAGATATCTTAAAGTTGAATTTAATCAAATAATTTCCTAAAGAAAGTAATTTATTGTGCTCATTAATAATCTCATCGTCCTTATTCCAGTAGTACATGATCTAAAAGAAGATAGTTCAGACAAACTATCAACTTGTAATGAAGATAAACAGCAGTCTGACGATTCTGGTAAGTTGTAGTAATCAAAAGGTGATGAATCTGAAAGAAGCACAGCATGTTGTTTGGCACTTCGTGTTCTCTGCCTAGCCCACGAGATATGTATGTAGATATGAAGATATGTTTGTATGTAGTAGTCAAAATATTTTGAAATTAAGTTTAATACAAGTTACTCATATAAGTTATAGAATTTTCTTATTAGAAATCAACATTTTGTTTTCTTTTCTTTGCAGATGATGAAAATACAGTCAGGTACTGGACTTTCTTTTAGCAAAAATATTTTATTTCTAATATATAATTTGGTAGTAATCAGCTTTGCAATTGATTTTCATAGGATTTTATAATATTTTTCTTATTTGCAGAATAAATAGGTCACTGAACTTTTCACCACAAGAGAGCAGTATTTTACTTAAATGTGTGAAAGAGGAGAAAAGACTGATATTTTCCAAAGCAAACACTGGCAAAGCAATTCAACTGAAAAACAGAGCCTGGTCAAGGGTATGCCGAATAAAACCAATATTTTTGAACATATTTTCAGCAATATATTAGCTGGTAACACTGCAGTAATTTTCGGAATAAATCCAAACTTCCAATGGTCCTTTTTGACTACAATAAACATATTTTAACTTGTTAAATATGCTTTAATTAATTAAACATATAAGAAAGTTGGTCTCAAAACATATTATGGAAAAGCTCTGAGTATGGAAATGATTTTAATGAAACTATTCCTGATGTATAAAATCAGACAAAAGAAAATTGTCCCTCGAAATATATGTATCTATGTCAAAACTCCACTTAGAATGAAACTAACAAATTTTTTTTCCTACATCATATCACATCCATATTTCCCTGAAGGGGTGGGCAGAGGATTTTTTCCATATCTCCATTTACCACTTCTGATACAAAACTTTTGGAAGCATTCAACTCCTGAATCATGAATCAGTTTAATATCTAAATTCCAAGTGTCTTTTTTAGATAACGGAAGCATTTAATAAACGAAGTCCTCACAAAAGGTCAACGAGAGTGTTGAGAACAAAGTTCAATAATATGAAGAGAAATGCTAAAAATGGATACTTTGACAGATACATTAAGGGCAAAAGGCATGATAAATTGATTGAAGAAGAAAGCAAGGTATTGCATATAATCTCATATTCATGACTAGTTATAATAATAATTTTTTTAAGATGTTAAACAACACATTGTATGTGTATGTATCAAAATTCACAGTTATTAGGTAGAGGGGAGGTAAAGGGGAGCAGGAAGTATATCTGGAACCCTCATGATCCCTGTCTTTCAAAGCTTGTTTTAAAAATTTTGAGATTCATTAAAAATTTGATTCTAGATACATAAAATATATTCACAGGAGATAAAAGCGGAACCCAATTTTGACTTTAAAGCCAATGATTCAGATGAGCAAGACAAGAATAGTGATGATGATGACTGTGGTAATGATGTACTCCCTGATTCAGCCACAAATAACTTCCCGGACGCTATCCCAGACCCGGATCCACTAAGCACAGTGCTCAGTACTGATTCTGAGTTAGGTAAATATAACACACAATTAAATTTCAGTATAATATAACATACAGTTAAAGCCTTATGATAGGCAACCCTCTTCAGACATCAGCACCTATTCCTTCAGGGTAACTATTGTTAAATTTCTAAAATGGTATTGACACTTTACTTTTTGGTCTTATACATAATAGGGTCCACTAAAGTAGTAGGGCTTGAGAACATGTAGTAAATGTTTCATAATGCAAATGAACTAATCATATGCCATCTATAAATCATTTGCAGATTTATCTCTGCCAAAGCTAATAATATAATTTTGCCTCTTTCTTCTAATGTCTACTGAATGCTACTTGCGACGTCATGTGATACACGCAAGTTTCAAAGACTTCTAACTCTCTCATCACCCAGTATCACACCTATGGTCAAGATATGATTCTTGGTTCATTCTCTGCTCCCGCACATTATCAACATTGACATTGTAATGTAACTTATTCATAGTACATATTCTAGTTTGCAATAAAGTATATATTATATATCATATTTTTAATGTTTCAGGGTCAACTAGTTTCATCGGCGCCTATAATTGCGGTAATAACGAAGTGACGAAATTAAAATTGAAACTATTAAACTATCAGTTGGAGACAGCAAAAGTAAGTTGTGTTCTTGAAATAAATACAAAGTTTTTACGGAAGAATTTCACTCTGGGTCAGATTCAGTTATGTAAGACTGAGACAGGTCGTTTATGGTGATAATGTTGACAATAATGTATAATTTTATAATTAACAACTACGATAGTGTAACATTCCACAATGAGTCTTAGTTTCTGATACTACTAATACGTGACTTCAATTTTATTCAAAAAACGTAACTTCATGCCTGTAATCCCAGAAACGGTAGGCAGAGAAGTGTAGTACATACACACGTTTCACAAATTATATATGTATAAATATGATTTTTATATATGGAGGAGACGGTAATTATTACGTATGTAAAACGAAACGCAGCACGATACTCGAGATATATACTACCATACTCGGCAGCGCCATCGCGATATCTTCGATACTAGGTTAACTTCGTGCCACAACAGAGCCTAACTAGTGGAGAGGCGCTGAATGGAGAGACACTTTCTATTCTGTTGTCTTCGAGATTGGATCCCACTCATTAGGAACTGTTACTCGTTTCGCTTGCCCGATGCGTTAGTGCTCTCTAGGAAGGCTAATTTTTCAGACTTTGTATAGTGTGTTCGGTGTTTCTCTTTGTTCGAATACCTAATTAATTGCCCGTACTATGTCTGACAATGGCGCTTATGATACCGCTGCTTTGATATATATTTGATTTAATGCATATATTTTATAATCTTAGCTGGAAAGACACCACATACAAGAAGCTATCAAGGCGGAGTCAGCGGCGAGGGAGTCCATGTTGATAGAGAGGTCTTTGAAATTACGGACAGCAAGACTGGAAGCCATAGCTGCAGAGATGAAGTTGCCCTCCACACATGCCGGCTTGCAGTACAACTTCGAGGAGGCCAGGGCCCAAGAGTACATGAACCAATATCAGAACTAATATGTATTACTTGGTTTAACCGAAAAGTGTTAATTCTCCCCCAAACTTCTAGTAGGCAGGTGTCCTTGAAGTATGTTAGTAATGATAAAGTAAGTATCGTATATACTTAAGCTATAATTGAGATATTCACCTATTGCGTATACAGTATTAGTGTTGCATTTATACAACTTTATTTTAAGTCAGAGGGGTGCTGTCGTGGCACCTTTCGTCAGCGGGCTCTCGAGGGGCGGTTCTCCTTTCTTCCTTTCCCCACGCCCTTTAAATCTTAGCCTCTATCTTTTCCACTCGTCTCGTCCCCTGTCTCATACTCATTCCCCATCAGCTATTTCTTCCATCCATTCCATCTTCCATGGTCTCTTCCCCTTATTTCGATATGTCACGCCAATAGTCATGCCTTGAACAACTTAATGAAATCACGTGGAGACTTTTTAAAAAGAAACTTATTGATTAATTTTATTGTACTTTTAGCACGTAACAAACATTTTTATATTATTTTTTCACCGAAAAGATAAATAGTTAATTTACAATTAATAGTAATTAGAATTTAATAGTCAAACAAAGAAGTAGATGAAGGAACGATGTCCTATTACTTAAACATTTGTTAATTTTAAGGAATCAAAGACTGAAACTGTAGGGTATGTTATTTCTAAGTGTGTAGGAAGACTTAAAAATTTTAAATACGACTTGTCTGTATTATGTAGCACAGTTTCGTTATTTACTACTTTTTTATTATTTATTGTTAATAACTTATTATATTCCTTTATAAATAATTCCAGTCTTATATATTTCCTATGTTTTTGATGTGTTAAATGTTTTCTCTCGCTTTCATACAATCTGTGTGAGTGATTTCGTGTGAAAGAACAGAAGTGTATAACCGGAAGCGGGGGACGCGGGCACTGTTTGACTTGACCAATGAGCGCGCTGGAGTTGGCTGTCAGATGCACCAACCTATTTTCCGAGAGATTAGTACTGTCAGGCTACAGTATGTGAGTGTGTGTGACAGAAAGAGAAATAGAGAACTCATCAGCTGTGCGCTATTCCACAGTGTTGTGTATAAAGTGTGCTCTTATAAATTATACGTGTAAATGTATCATATACATGTAAACTGTGTTAATAAATGTACCTATCGTTGATAATTAGTGTCTGAAAATAGTGCAGAAAATTGATAAAAATACTTCATTTTGTCAGGACGTAAAATGTAAATATTGCTTATAACCAAGGTGTGATGTCCAATGTTTTACATTTATGACTACTGTGAGGCTTTTATTTTTTTGTTACTTGAAATATGAATTTACGAAATATGTTACTATATTTAGTTCTAATTATTTAACTTCTTCCCTGACCGTCTTGTACTGTAATTGATTACTTTTCAAATTATACAAGTATTATGATCTTCCTTTCTATCTCTAGATTTAAAGAGAAAATAATTTCTACAAACTTGTCATAACTTTGTTCCCATCGATGAAATCTATAATCATAGTGATGCTATTTTTATGTTTTTACCTTTTATAGCTACTTTGATTTAGTGTCGCGATGAAAGTGTTAAAATGTTAAAAAATTTACGCGTCCACCCGCCCCGTACTAAATCAAAAAAATATTCCTATACCATAAAACTCCATACGACCGATAAGGGTTGGCACGGAAATGTTTAAAAATAGGTTTAAAAAATATTCTTATTAAGGATCTTTCACTAATAATGGTAGTATTGCCGCCTTGAAATATAAATAGTGTAGGTGTTGTCATGACGAAAAATATACATAGTTGTTTTTCGCTAATGATGAGTGTTACTCTCCGCTTGCGTTTTTTTAAAAAAAAACTAACCTTTTTTACTTCAATTTGAACCGTGGAATGAATAGTACATGTTAAAAAGATATACATATATTCAGATTAAAAAATAGAAAAATTCATGTTGTGACATACAACAACCTACATGTGAGGTATCAAAGTATTGCTGATTTATGTCATTTCTTTAAAATGTGCATTGGCTAAATGATTTTGTTGTACACTAAAGAATAATTATATTATTTTTGTATTGTATTGATGTAACGACGGCCATTTTACTTTGTTATGCTGTAAATAGAGATGGTATGTTATATTTTGTTATAGTGTGTTTAGAGGGAGTCGTTCACGGCGCGACTGTGTTGTGATGCAACTGTAGCCATACAGTGACGCGACGAACGCGATACTTTCGCAGAGTCGCGGGCCGCATACGTCGCTCCCCACTTATTTTTTACAAGATCTCATCGTGCGTTACTGCGTATTTATTAGCGATACTGAATCGCGTCTGTTACGCGTCTCTAATGCAACTAAACGTCGCAAGTTCATGATATACGCTACTGTACCGCTGCAAAAAGTCGCAGTGAACGACCTCCCTTAGATAAGATAGTAACAAAAAATGTAATCGAATTTACTAGATTTTATATACATTATGTTTTTGTATATTCAGTTTGTATAAAGTTTACAAGTAAATAAGTATGTGTATTGTATATTGAACTGAACTAATCAAGGAACTATGTGTATAAGAAAATAAACACTGGATTAAATAAGAAAAAAATTGTATATTTTACCTGATCGCATTTTACAGTTGATTAAATTATAATTCATTAATAAAATTATTATATTTAATATGCATTTGTACAATTTTACTATGCCTAACTAAAACTACGACATCTAGAAAATATATTACACATTGCTAATGTACAACATGCTTTTTACATTGATATATTAATACGTATGTACCTACCGCTATGTATATTTAACGTACAATGTCGAGATTTACATTCGAATACAAGTTTCGCTTGATAAACATCACGCGAGTTCATCATTCTTCGAGAAATATCTGAGGCCTTTAGGAACACCTAGATCCGTATACTATTCGGTGAAGTAGGCATTATATTTCATGACTCATTTTTCCGGTCTAATACATAGGTTTATTGATAGTAATTATATTTTAGTTTAACATACTTTTTATTTAAGTATACGGTTACTTTGTGCGTGAACGCATGCACAAATGTCACCGTACCTTACAGCGCCACCCAGCGAACAATTTTGGAACTAATGTATGTCTAAACAGGTTATGTTACCTTTCGGGTAAATTTAAAAGGATAAATATGTATTTCATTAACGTTAGTAATGATTTCATGTCTTTAGGATTTAATTAGATGAGCGAAGCAGTGTAATGTTGATCAAACGAAACTCTTTATGTATTCGCGTTACGTACATTCTATGGAATTAAGTTAAAATGTTTAGTGATAATAAGCCACGTAAAAAGACGAGCGTCGAAACAACTCTGCATTAATAGGTAGTAGTATGTATACTTAATTGAGCGTAACGCTAATTAAATTACTGAATCAGTCGTTAATTCACGTCTAAACCTCCAATTAAAATTTCCCTATAATTTTATGTGATCTGAGCATAATACTTAGTAGTTCATGTAAAATAGTGCAAGGAACATTGAAATGTTTTCGTATAGTTATCTCACTTATCAGTTAAATTCACAATATGCAGTGTACGATTACTTAAATAATACATTTTGCGACACATCAATTAGGCGTTAATAAATACCATCAGATACAGCGTGACCGATACTAATCGAATTAGTTTGGAATGTAAACTCACACAAGTGATTTAGAGTTATGAATCTCACATAGACTTTCTTTCTGTCTCAACAGGTTTTATAGTCCTGAGCCGTTATAATGATTCCGTTGCCTTCATTATAGAAACCGACATTCCGTCTTATACATTAACACATACACAAACTACGAATTATGTTACTGTTTGCAAAATTGTATAAAACTGGACGGACAACTCAACTCACTACGGCATATGAGCATCCAGCTATATTAAAATCGCACTAATCCATTCAAACCACGACCTTGAAACGAAAAATGAGGCAGCCTTCGTTTCATTGGAACGTTTGTAAATTCTAAATTTAAAATCTGTTTTTTTTTTTAATTATTTTATCATTGGCAGTGTGTGTCGATGTATACAATGTTCTAAATCAGTTTTCTTTGGTAACGTTGCACTCGATTGTTGTACGGAGCGTACAAGTCTCAATCGTTTGGTCACGATCAGTCACAAATGGTTTCGTGGAATATTAGTCTTCTGCGATAGCATCATGTAGTCAACCAACACTTACTAACAATGCTGTTATAATTAAGTACATAAAAGTTATTTTTACAGCGTTAGCAACACTTATTTTCAACACGGCGTCTAGAACATTCTTCGTGTCGGATAACCTTTTCATTTATTGTCCTTCTGATATCGAACCTCATGTTCTGTAGAGTTGAAAAACAATGCCACCAAAACTAGCCGCTCCAGCTACGATGGTCTTCTCCACCTGACATTGCTTTCGAACCAACCCCAATCCTACCAAGGAGCATCGTGATGGGTTCGCCATCAATATGCTAAGCATGAGGTTATATTTGCAGCGCGGCCAGGGACTGTGTGGCAGAGGCGTGGGGGGCGATGGGCGTGAGGGGCGTGAGAGGGGTGGTGGTGGCGGAATGCGGCACGGTGGTCGCGGGCGTGACCGGTTCCGGGGGTGGCTCTGCAGCCCGCACCAGCGCTCGCCTCAGTTCATGAGCTCGTGCCGCCAGCGTCCTCGCGGACTCCGCCATCTCTGCGACGGCACTCGCGCAGGGGAACTGTTGCGCGGCCGCTTTCGTCTTGGCCACGGTGCTCGCCAGCGCCTCCGACAGGGCGTCCGAACACCGCAGTGCCTTGGCTTTCAGACCCGCGTGTTGAGCGCTCCTGTAAACCCACAACATGTGTTGATATTATTGGACTGCTATAACATTATAACTCGCAGATGTTAACTGGGCACCTCGCTATGAGGACGTAATAGGGAAATAGTAACTGCACGGAAAGCATCTTAAAAATTATCATACTCTCAGAGTTATTTCATATTTTAGTATACAAACATTTCGCACGCTTGGATATCGATAGCTATGTTACTGTCTGTATTGTAGGTATTGGTAAACGGTGTGAATGGGCGGGAGAAAAAAGGTCATTCCTCGCAAGTATCAAGTTAATTTAAAAGTGTTGTACGAATTAAAATATCTCACAGATTAGCTAATATACAATACATAGTTAAGTCTGCTATAAAACGCACCTGTGCACCGTGTCCCCGACGTGGACTATCCTGTGTGCGCTGAGCACGACGAACTTGCCGTGCGCGAGGAAGACGTCGGGCGGCTGGCCCATGTCGATGGTCCTGAGGAAGGCCTCGACGGCGGTGGCGAGGTGCGCGCCATACGTGGCGGTCTGCGCCGCGTAGAACGCCGCCAGCTGCCGGTCGTCGGCGGGCAGCCGCGTCGCCGCCGCCACCGCGCTCACCTGCCATTATAATCTTTCATCAGGACAATTTCAAGGAGGTAACCTAACCGGCTCGAGTGTAACAAAAGGGTGATAAACGCGAAAGAAGTACATCAGGTCTGTAAGAATAAACATTGGGCACCCGGCGCTCCCTGCGTGACAAAACCAAGACTTTACTATATTGATCGCTAGTTTAGACGGAGCTCCCTGCTTTTTGTGTTCTTGTTCAACTACTAGAAGGTATTCCTCGCTGTGTGTGATATGTGTGCGCACCTCGCCCGCGTGGTCGGCGTCGCGCACGAGCGCGTCGAAGGAGGCGCGCAGCTTGTCGGGCAGCGCGGCGCGGATCTCGGCGTTGCGCCGCCCCACCGCCGTACGCGACTCCAGCCGCACGTAGTCGTACTCCTCCGTCCACTCGTGCTCCGCCGCTGCCGCCGACCGGCTGCAATAGACAACCCTTGCTTATATAGGCCTAGGCTTAGACAGGTTATATGTGTCCAGAAACACAGACACTTAAAAAGTAATGGTAGCCACTGGTGACGGTGAACAACGCATAGGCGATTATGATTGACTAGCAGTTTAAGGTTGCGGTCACTAATGCACCACAATAGGGATTATTAATGAGCATGTTTTAAAGTTGAGGTTTATCAAAATCGCTTTAGCACCAGAGAGCCAACTTAGTATGCGTCACGATTTGAATTAGGCAGTGGTTTAGGGTTGGAGGTATTTAAGATCCCAGAACGCACATTTCGTGGTTTATATAGTCTGCGCAATCAACACTTAAGGAAAATTTACTGCTAAGTAAAAGCTATATTGTAACATACGGGCAATATTTGCACAATGTTTTGTATTGAGTCGGATTTGCGTATCTTTTTATTTCATTTACCTAAAACTTGTTAATTAGCAGCCTGTCATTAAATAGACCGCACGTTACTCATCCCTCACGTGCCTACTAGGTAATTTAATGACTCAGTTTAGGAAACATAATTAAGTTTAATTACTCATTAGCAAACCTACTTCTCTAATGAAAATTATTGTAATAAAAACCTAACAAAAACTACTTTAAAATCTTTAATTTCCAAAAAGCTAATGAACACATAAGTGAACAACGTCATTTAAAAAATTTAAGTTTTTTTTTTAATTTTAATTTATGACGGGTATTAGCAACTAAATATGATAATCACCGGAAGAGTAGCGAGGCGTTCCCGTGTATGAAGGAGGCGGCGCGGCGCACGTCCTCGGTGAGCGAGCGCGCGCACGCCACCAGCTGGTCCAGCGCGTCCTGCGAGCCGTCCGTGGGCTCGCGCTCGCGCTCTAGCCGCTCCGCCGCCCAGTCGCCCGCGTCCAGCGCGCTCGTCGCCTCGTGCGTGATGCGCTCCGCGTCCTTCAGCGCCTTCACCAGCGGCCGTAGCTTCACTGCGATACCTGTGAAATAATTTAAACGTTTATATAATACTAAACAATATAAAAGTGAAGAAGTACTTTTTTCAAGTACATTTCATTTATGTACATAACAATATGATGGTTTCGTGAAAATATGGATTGAAATTGAATTATTTATTGTTTTCTAATATCAGGGTCTGTTGCATACCTACTTAATATATGCCTAAGTTGTAGCTCCTACTCGTTACAGTGTTATAAAATATAATCAATAATCTCAAAATTGAATACACTTATCCTATGAATGACAAAGTAATGTGTGATAGTGACCTTTGTCTTGTGCATCGTGTGCGTTGGCCAGCGTGGCGTCGGCGAAGACGGCGAGGTCGTGCAGCGCGGCGCGAAGACGCGCGCCCGCCACGCGCACGTCCAGCAGACGCGGGCGCAGCGCGCCGCGCCGCCGCCAGCCCGGCCGCACGTACGACAGCAGCCGCGACACCGCCGCCGACGCCTCCTCCTGTCGCCGATAATACATCATCAATATACTTGTTTTAATGTGCCTACATATGTCCGAAAAGGATTTCATATAGGTTTCCAATGGTATACGTGAGCGTAATAGTTATATTCAATGAGCTTCATTTCAGCTCTCCGTATCCGACCAGTATTTGGCATCGTGCTACGATCTTTAATATGCAACGTGTGTTACAACTGATATCTTCTTACCGCCGAAATAAACATCTTGACTACCTACAGTGAGTGACTTGCCATACGATTATCTGCATCTATGTATAACCTACACATACACGGTATTTTCCTACTGACGAGACTGATGAATATACTTATTATATATGAAAAATTCCGCTCCAATATAACTTGTAACATTAAATTACATCATATCTAAGTGATAACGTTTGCCAATGATTGATCTGATTTGGTATCTGCCCTTGAGAACTGTGACGCGCTTTTAATAATCTGTCTCTTTTGATAATTTGTCTGCATTTATCACGTACTTGTCATGTGTCAAATATGATACATATGTAGTGCCTCACCTGCAACCTTTCTAAAGCTTCCAAGGCGGCGTCACAAGGTAAGGGAAGAGCGCGCGACCGTGGGACGTCGTACGTGCTGGACGCCGACGCCGCCGAGTTGGCGGAGCTGCCCGAATTGGCTGAAGCACTCGATGTAGCTGAAGTAAGCGACCCCGTGCCGCTACACGCGGAATCCGCGCTCGCGGGTCTGGGGGCCCGTGGAGCGTCGTACCAGTCCGCAGTGGGTCGTGGACAGTCGTACGTACCCAGTCGATTGACGGGCATGGGCGCACGCGGCACGTCATAGTGGGAACACTCTTCGATCTGAAACAGAATAATAAATATTTGATATTATTTAGCGCTGTCATTATTTCCTCTGGTGATGATGATGATGATATACTAAATTATAAATATGACAGCATCTTCAGGTAAAGACTTACTTTAGTGAAAGCTGGCGACTGCTGAGCCGGGAGGGGCTGATGCGCCACGGGGGCAGGGGTCCTGGCGCGCCGTCTTTGTAAGGCGGTGCTTCCATCAAACACGCCAGCCACAATCCGCAATCTGTTCCCCGGGCATATTCCCTGGAACCAGCCAAAAATAATCTTTAAAATGATCATCCTTTGACATTTTTTTTTGTATGAATAGACATGAAAAAGAGGCAAATGAACCATATGATGGTAAATGGTCACCGTCGCCTATAGACAATGTAATATCAGAGGACTTTTCATTGTTGTGCCTGCCTTGAAAACAACTGCTAACTCCCGGCTTGACGTCATATATCAAAACAAGCTGGGATGAGGCGAAACAGGTCATCAAGGCGCAAAAACGGCCGGCGACCTCAGCGGTCGCGCTGGCTGTGACGAAAACAAGGTCTTCTCGAAATTATATTTATCCTCGTTTATAAAACGAATGCTAACTTGACAAACATTTCTCATTTTAAGGAAGTTCATTCACTGTCCAAATGAATCATTACTATATTTCAAGGTGTTAAAAGGAAAACTTTGTTTCATCTAAAAAGGATAGAAATTTACGACTTTGATAAACGAGTTGTAAATTTCCTAACAAAACACGTGTCACTTATTTCCAAAACACGTTCGGTTTTGAATATGAAATGTTATAATAAAATTATAGTAAATATCGCACGATAAATAGTATTTCCAATAGAATTAGAAGTTAGAAGCAGCAAACACTGACCGTCTATGAACTATATAATATCTTAAAGTATGAACTTCTAAGGTTCAAATATAGGTAATTTCCTATTACTACAGAAATATCTTCTCTGCAGCGGTGTACGCTTACCTGTCGCCCCCGCAGCGAGCAGAGCCACCAGCCCTCGCTGCCGCCCGTGTTCTGCTCCAGCACGGTGAGCAGGTCGCCACGCCGGAAGGCCAGCTCGTCTGGTGACTCCGCTATGTTGTCGTACAGAGCTCGCGCCATACACTGCAAACAAACAAAATTTATTATATATGTACCGTCTTAACTCAAGTATGTTTAATATTTATTTATTGTAGTCATGCTTAAAACTAGTTCATACACATTTCGTATCCGCATGAACCCAGTCAGAGCGTACATTAGCTAAGTAGCGTAGCGTTCTCTGTATATTAGCTAAGGCAGCTGACAGAATGGTATAATAATAACTCTAGGCGTAGAACATACGGGAACAAAATGCGTAAATACCTACTAGTTGTTTAAAACTCGAAGTTTACACCGAATAAACGTAAAAACCTAAATTAATAAGAGACATGGTAAAGAGAGATAAATCAAGCTTAACAATGACGTATTGGAAAGCTTCAAAACTTCGATTCGGAATACCTTAAGGTTCGATTTCAACATTATATTGCCCTACTCGCGCTTTAAAATGTGGTAACGCCATAAATCTTTTTCAACCAATAAAAGGAACATCAAAAGCGTCGTCCCTACAATTTTGATTTCATAAGTGAATTTTAACTTTCACCGGCAGAGCCGAGGATCTACCAGATAAGCGATAAGGGAACTAACGGATACTAGAAGAAACTCATCAAAAATAGTACCTAAACAAGAAATATAAAAACTACAAAATTTTTATCACACTCGTAGTAATGCAATCGGTAACCACCTACATATTTATATATGATCATACAAAATATTGTATTACTGAAATATAATATGCTAAAACATCAGCTGCCACGTAAATATTACTTATGCGAACGAATAACAGACTTCAAATAGTTTATATCGAGGGGAACGTGAACGCAATCGCACCTTTTGGGAGCGAGCTTCCAATGAATATTTGAATTTGACACCTTCGAGCCCATGTAATTAGTCGCACACGTGGCACGGACCGGTTTTTTTTCAATACTCCTCATAAAATCAGGAATTCGTCTGTTGGAAAATATGTTACCACTGAAGATAGTCGCGAATATAACTGATTATAACTAGAAAATACATATAAGTTTAGATTTGATGGTGTGCTAATGTTTATGTTTAACGGAAGAAAATGTTTATGTCTAAAGAAAAACCGAAATCCAAAGGTTAAAATATTCATAATTAATTAGATTAATATATTTTAAAACAAATGCTTAAAATAAAAGAAAAAAACTAACTTAACCTTTTAACCTTAACATTATTGTAACAAGCAAATGTTCGACATTCGTTGGTATATATGGTATTTTTATTATACATAAAAGATGTATTTTTGAAATTGGTTTTGCTGTCCAAGAAAATACGCCCATGTTTTTCAATTGCTGTATTAATTCTCTTATTTTATTTCAAATTTTCTTGTTTTATATATATTTTTAATATTTCATCAAATATAATTATCATCGACACGAAAAAGATTTTCATATCAAATCAGCCAGTGGTATGTATGTAACAGATGCCAGAAGTCCTAAGGATACGGTCTAAAATTTAATCGATTTAAGATGACATCGGTTGGCTAAAAAAACATGAAATCAAACTTCAGCCAACGACTAAATAGAAACTTGACATTAACAGGTCAATCTTAAATTTATATGCTGCCGGTCCTTACCTGCGACATATACCTACACAACTAGGAATTTCCATGTTATGTCCACAGTTGGAAAAACGCAGTATGACACAACACAAGACAGCACGTACACACTATTTTCAATACATGTCTGAATATATTACCTAAGACAAAACACATATTATGTGTATTCACAATGACATGCATTTTCCCGCTGGTAAAATAAATTTATCATCAACCCAAGAAATACTCACCGAATCTTAACATTTGTATTGTTATTATAACATACCATTACGAGGTATACTAGATCCCATACGAGGTATACGGAGAGCACTGTGTGCCAAATACATTTATACGTGCGACGTGCGCAAACTATGTGGCATGGCATGGCGCTATGTGGCAAATAAACTGGCGACTGGTGTAGCGATTGGTATGGCGACTGGTGTAGCGTTTGGTACGGCGACTGGTTTAGTGACTAGTGTAGCGACTGGTGTGGTGAGTGTGATGATAATGGTGGTCCGCATTGTGCAACGTTGTGGGCGCGCGTTGGGGCAGGCCATGTCCGTTTCCGACACACGCAACCGTTTATGCAACGAGATAAAGCGAACTATCATTTCGCCAGTCACAATTGCAATGTTTGCCGACCCGCACTTAGCTGAGATAAAATTAAAAACTACCAAATATCAATTTGCTAACAACACTTACAATGTTTGCCAATCTGCATTTGGCCAGCGTGGTATACCATAGTCTTAAACCCTTCTCATTTCAAGAGAGGTATGTTGAACAGCGGAAGGATATAAGGGTTAATACTTATTATTGTGATAATAATGATATATCATAATGGTTTTGAAATTTGTAAAGTATTTATTATAAATACCATGGTACCATGTACGAGATAACGTTAACAATTTATTACAAATATGTATTTGCTATTTAATTCTTATTTCAAGCAACTAAATTGTGACAACAAACAAAGCTTTTTCTGTAGTGTAAAGTTTCGGTCTTTGATTGAATACTTATAATTATATACCCGAAAACTAATTGATATCGACCGAAAATACTTGAAACAATCCGAAAATACTAGAAAGATAGTAGGTAGGTACTTTCGATCTTGCCCAATTTATTTATTTTGTTTGAAAACGTTTTTCTTAAC